>CAIGRS010286557.1:0-18934 GCA_903798395.1 Fraxinus floribunda
TTTTCAACCACACATTCTTCAATAAAATAATATTTTACATCACATCAATACTTTTTTCTTCTTTTTCAACCACACATTTCCCATCATATCACTATTCAAAATCAATTCTTCCTCCAAAAAATCTAAACCAAACAAACTCTAATTTTCTTAACAGAAGTTTAATCAGTGATGAATGGGATAGCATTTTTGCAAAGTTTAGTGACTAACAAGATGATATTTATAGTTTAGTGACCCAATATAAACCTTTTGCAAAGTTAACTAACCATTTGAGCTATTATTCCAATATATTTGAATAATTTATTGTCTCAGTCTAATGAATGGGGGCAATAAAATGAATTATCAAAAACTTAAAAAAATAAAGATTAAATGGGGAACTCGATTAGGCTACTAAACATGTTTAATGGATTAGCAAAACCTATTTCGATTACTTATTGCAATCTCATCTTGATATCTCATCAAGTTGATTAAATCATGTACACAACATGATTATTATGTCTCATCTCAGTACACTCGAAAATGTCTGAGACGATTGCTTGTGTGAGTGAGCCAATCTCAACCTGTTTAACATACTTTATATGTGTATGCAAAATATTATCTCTTAATCCCAACAATGGATTACACGTGAACTCAAAATTGTTCATCTATAGGAACATAAAACTCAATCAAGAGTTTTCTGATACATTAAGTATCATATTTTACGTAATTTTAGAGATTCGACATTATCAACAAGTATATCTCTAAACATCTTTAGAGTATGATGATTGCAGACCATCATTTATTTAGATATATTGCAAAGATACTTTCTTTGCTAATTTTTCTCATCGAAATATTATCGAGTGTTTGGTTCCATCATGATATTTGAGATCCTCAACACATGAGATAATTGCATAATTATCATGGATCTTGTATTCACAACTAGTATCATTAGATGCCCAATACTTCTTGCTATTGTATATAGCAAGATTGCATAAGTATAATNGATATTTGTATATCTATTCCAATCAAAAGTTATTCCTTCGACAACAAATAATATAACTGATATCAGCATTCTTCAAGTATCAAAACCTTTCTAGGACCACATCAATACCTACTGACTAGATTCGTGGCATGACAAATATTAAGGCAAGTATACAACATAACATACTTCTAATTCTTAATCGCACTAGATATGGTTCTTCGGATATTTCTTTGTGCACTTAAGGAGTCCTTGAACATATTTATGAAGACTCATATGACCATCTTTCAACATAGGAGCATCAACATTGTAGCAATTTCACATTTAAAAATATTCTAGAATCTTTTTTGGTATACATCTCTTTTGACAGATAAACAAGACTAGAATAATTTTTTAATATAAAATATACAATTTGCTAAACCCATGTCCTTCCTCTCAAAAATTAAGGACAACTATTTCAAAATGGTCTCAATATACTCCTTCTTATGGTTAGCCAATATACTGTCATCAACATCAAAATTATAATTACAATATACCATCAGACTTTTACATAAATACAATAAACCTCATCCACATGATGAAAGTTTGTACGAAAGTTAAACCCTTTTAAAATTCAAGTACAATTGTCAAGATGAGTGTATTAGGCTACAAGTATAACTAAAAAGTTACCACAATACTATAGGAAAAAAACATCAAATGTCACATCTTGTGACTCAATATCCATCCAAAATCTCACTTAAGTGCCTTTTTGAACTGTTATGTGTATCTCAGAGATACACTTGTTCTTAATAGACTCAAGTTCTCAAACTCATTATCAAGAACTTACATAATCAATTACGAGTCTAAGATAACCCATATTTGGTTATCTACGTGTCCAAAGCTTATATGTTCTGAAGGTACTAACATTTAGAAAAATCCATTGAGTGACACATTGTAGTTAACCAATACTCTTCCCAAAAGAAAATACATAAATTGGACTGCATTATCTCAAGTCTCATCACATTCAATAATATTCTGTTCTTTCTTCCAAATATATCATATAATTATTGGTGATCAAGAAATAATCAATTCAATAAGAATTTCTCTTTCATTACATAGATCATAGATCTCTTGTGATAGAGATTGACGTTCTCAAAACCTCAAACCATTGCACAAATATCTAGAACAATAATTAAACATCACCATTGATGAACAGAACTAGCATGTATAAGTTCAAGTAATAGACCACTTTTAGAAGAAAAAATCTGAGATCAAGTTTAGTGAAGCCTTTGATACAATCTTAATATCAAATAGGAGGTAAGTTTTCCCATTTTGCAACACTAAGTTGCAATATCAGTAATATAAACCTCCACTCCATCTTCATTATTCGTATATATCTATGTATCAAGTCAAAGACTCGACAATAGACTAAAGACACTTCTTGATCTTATATAAAGTGGGTTTCTAACTCTTGAATTCATTATACACACAAGATAAGGTCCAATACGTATAGTCTTGATACGTAAACAACACTAAGAGAAACATATTAAAATGTTATATCCTTTAGCCTAACTACTTTCGAGCTAAGAGATTCAAACTGTGTGGTTGTAACACATAAACCATTATAATAATGGTCCTGTACCAAAACTACTTTCACGTATTTCTATTTGATACATTTTTCTTAGTTCATTTTCCAATCTCCTCATTATCCACATTTGGTTTAGTTCATTTAAAGATTAAGATCCGAATTTTTGTGCGAACTAGAACATTGATACACAAGCACGTTCTCTAGATTTAGCAACATCAAGTCGAACGTCGTTTAACTCATACAGTGGATAGTGTCAATAGAGGAAATTGACACTTCAATTCGTAAGTCACATTGACCTTCAAAGTTCCTATCCATTGAAATGAGACTAGTTTGAACTTACTACTCACAAAAAAAACAAATTGTGACAATAAATAAATAAATTGTTAACACTATGTTAACCAACTAAACTCAGTCACATTTGAGAAAAAAAAAATCATCTATAATAGAACTTAACGATTCAAATGCTCAAGTACTAAAATCTAATTTTTTTAGTGCTTTGACAAAGTTCTTTATCTTTATTATCTAGAGTAGTCTGACCTACATCAGATCTTCAATTACGTGGTTGGTGCTATCTTAAACATCATTTTCTTCTCACTGAAAAATTTATTATGCCAATTGTTATTGCATTTAACTTGTCACCTTTATTAAAGTTAACAACTATAGATTTTGATGCTATGATCTATCAGGTTTTAGAGACATTTTATTCTCAGTCAATACCCATTTATGTACATATACCATTTTGCATTAATGAAAGTTAACATATACGATAGTTCAACGTTAGGCACGGAGTCGAAAGTTTACTATGTTCCCAATCATTGTCCACAATCATATCTAGACTTAATTTCATAACTCATAATTCCATGAATTATTAGCGAGAATTTCATTAATTCTTCCAACTTGAGAACTTCCACTCAGTTGATGAATCAAATAATTTTAGGTAAGATTTTTTCTAAATCTTCCAATCATCGAATTATCACTCAACGGCAATCAATAGGTCTAAGTAAGAATCTCAATATTCTATTGATCTTAGCATTCATAGCAATTCATGAATTAATAGAAATCATGTAATTTAATAAGATAATTCCATAATATGCTATAAAAGTATAAAAGTGCACATTTATCCAATTATGACATATACCATCATATCACAAATTAATTCTTCCAGAAAATAATACTAATTACAATTGAAGAATAAAACTCACATCATTTAAGTTTCATTATACAATCTCTTAACATCAATTTAATAAATGTTGTTATACAATCTCGACAAATGGAAAGTGACATCAAAATTCTCATATTCTACTTATCACAAAAAATTAACCCAAAAATAGTTACACGTTTCATTAGGTCATGCTCCAGATCTATTTATTAATTTCAATAAGCACATAACTTTTCAATAAGTTCTATAGCCTTTGCTTTCTACCATTTCCTCTAGGGATGCTACGAGTGTGCATAGATCTAGTAATATTTGATCAAACACAAAAATTGGTAACAAATTATAATGGATCACATAACATAATCAAAGACCCACACAACTCATGAACGTATATTAAAACATTGTATTTTAAATACTTTTAGAGTATTTTTCATTTTTCAAAAAAAAAAAAAATGTGTACTTCAAACAATAGCTCCCACTAGCAAAATACCATCTAATAAATATTCTTGATTTTAAAAAGAATTTCAAAATTTACTCAAGTTTTAAAAAATATATATTTTTAACTATCCAAAAATTAATTTACTTATATTGAAAAAAGTCAAAAATAATTTAGGGATCAATCTACAATTTTTAGAATTAAAATCGAGTTCCTCATGCGCCCTCACTTGCAGGACCAATCTACAATAATTTCTTAAATTAATAAAAAAATAATAATAGGGGAGCGTTAGCGCCACCACGCCATTCTCGAAAAATCTTTTCAATTGGTCATCCCAACTAATTTCAACGTTCTGAGTTCATTTGTGTAGTCATATTTTACAAAATCAATGTTTAATGCCACGCTTGGGACATTAACAGATCTGCTCGAGAATCAATATGGCAAAAAAAAATGCAAAATTTTCAGATATTCAACCAAGTTTTGAGAAATCTTAATTCTTCATTTTAAGGACAAAATTAATGATTTATATCATTGGAAAGGTTTTGGGAAGATCTATCCAACCATATCAAATGAGAAGTATGAACTATAATGTAGAAGAAGTTATCATGAGATGAAGTTTCAGATTTTACCAATCTTCTTGCAAAAAATTAGATTCACATCTAAATTTTTGGAGACCATAACTTCGTTAGAATGCCGAGATTAATGATCTTTATATCATTAGAAAGGTCTAGAGAAGATCTATCCAACCATACCAAATGTGAGCATGAAACACAGTGTAGAAGAAGTCATCATGTGATGGAGTTTCGAATTATACTGATTTTCATGTAAAAACTCAAATTTACATCCAAATTTCAAAACCTCATAACTTCTTTATTTTAAGTCCAAAATTTAAGTTCTTTATATGGTTGGAAAGCTTATTAAAATACCTTTCTAACAATACTAATTTTACTGTACAATTATCAATGTGTAGAAAGCAGTAAATTATCAAAAGATGTCATTAAAGACCACATAAGATTTTCAAAACTTTAAATATAAAATTCATAAGCCAATTGTATCATGTAATGTCATATTTAAGCATGTATCACAACAAGGAATTCAACCTTATGGCTTTAATACTAATGAAGTAATTTGCAGCATACTTTAACATGAATTTCGGGTCAAGATACTTACTTGAAATGATGAATTTCAATATCTTTTGAATATTTGAATCACCTTGCTTTTCAAAACTCCAAATCTACAATTTTCTTGCACTCCAATGGTCCCAATCCCGATTATAATGGAAGTTGATTATTAGCCACAACCTAAGTACCAATTTCTATGAGTTTTCATGTCAAAATAGTGGTTCTAAGTGCCTTTCAATTTTAGTGATATTTTCCATACGAATTTTCACCATCTTTATTGTCGTCTTCTCCCTCTCTTCTTTATTAGACAAAAAAATTGGGGTTTTTTTTATGGGAGTTATGTGATGTTGCGGGGAGTTGTTGATTTGAATTTTAAACTCAAATCACTCCCTCCAACCCTTTTGATATCTTGTTGGTCGGGTCACCCCACATGGACGACGAGAAAATTGTGAAAGATGGCCCGATCATCTTTCCAAAATGTCCTTTGACCACTTAATAAAAAAAGATAAAAGGTTGAAATAGGAGTTAGAAAACAAAAGGCCAAAAATACCCTCAAGGAGAAAAGAAAAAAAATTCTCTCACACTCAATTCAGTCGAAACAGTCGACCAACACCGACCACCACATAGAGAACCCAGTCACCGGCGAATCAACAAGGTTTGTTTTGGTGACTATGAAATGTATTTTTCATATAGAGTAGATGATTGTTTAATTTTGACCTTTATTTAACTTATTTGTTGATTATTTAGGTAGATTCCAGAGTAGACTAGATTTTGGAGATGTGTTTTATTTTATTTTTTGGGTAGGGGAGATGAGGAGGGGGGACTTGATTTTTTGGGCTAGAGATCATTGGAAATGACGATCTCCGGCCGTTAGCAGTTCGCAACATTAGGTAGGCTGACTATTTAATAGTCGGCCAACCGCCCAAGACTAACGGTTTGCTCGCCCCTTTTTATACACTTTATTAATTATTTAATTTTTACATTCTTACATAATATTTTTATTACGTATTTAGTTTTTTTATTTCATTTTTTTTATTTAATTTCATTTATTGTTATTTTTCTCTCTTTTCGTTTCGTTTCGTTTCGTTTTATATATAATTTTAAACTGACTATTCCTATTCCTATTTAAGTTAAATAAATAATTTTAAACTGAATATTTTATTCATTTTTTTCCTTTTTTAAAATTATTTTTAAACAATTCTTTAATTTTTTCAATTTTACTTAAATAATATTTATATTCTTTATTTAATTTTGTTTAATTTTTTATTATTATTTGTTGGTAATAATTTAAAAACACTTTAATTATTTCCTTCTTATTTTATTTTTTTTCAATTTAAAATAAATTTTAATATTTTTATTATGTATTTAATTATTTATTTTGTTCTTTATTTTTTGTTAAATTAAATTTATTATTATTTTTCTCTTTTTTTCTTTTGTTTATTCTTTATATATATATTTTTGGTAAAATTTACAAATTAAAAAAAAATTATTCCTTTTTAAGTTAAATAAATAATTTTAAACTGAAAATTAATAAAGTCGATATTCTTTTTAACCAAATTACCAAATTCATTTGTTTTTTCCTTTTTTTAGTTAGATATTCTTTTTTTTTAAAAAAATCTTTAATTTTTTAATTTTATTTTGTTTAATTATTATTATTATTTTTATTATTATTTGGTAATAATTTAAAAATACTTTAATTGTTTTCTTCTTATTATAATATTTTTTTTTCAATTTAAAATACTTTTTAATATTCTTGCTTTAACTTTTTTATATTTTTAAAATTTTCTTTAATTTATTTTTCATTATTTTTTATTTTCTGTCATTAATTTGTATTTAATTTAATTAGTTATTTTTTAATTTGTATTGAATTTATTTTTCATGTTTCTTCTTTAACTTATTAAATCATTTTTTTATTGGCGTCGATGTGTTGCCTATTGTAGTTGCAATTCAGTTTGCTTGATTTTCTGAGATTACGCGTAATTTTATTATATCTTGATCAATATTCTAACATTTGAATTTTTGCATGATGGAGTACCATTTAGATGTTGAGTTAAGACGGATGACGGGAAAAGCTACTTGGAATAGTAGCTTTAAGAGTTTTACTTCTGTATTGGAGTTGCTCGATGATCAGCACGGAGATGTGCTACAGTAGACCTTCATGTGGCCCTTGTACCAGTTGCTAGAGGTGTAGTACTCTAGGCAGGTCATCGATGCACTAATATGTCGGCTTCTTAGGCTAATCGACGGTGATGCCCTCCACTTCGACCTCGGGGGCAAGGTCGTTAGTTTCTCCATATTTGAGTTTGCCTTGATCATTGGATTGAAGATTGCAGGCGACAAGACAACCACTGACGGTACTGAGAGAAGCAATGGGCTATACGAGATGTATTTCTAGGGACAGGAGACGGTGCTTCTACCCTAGTTGATGGGCCGATTAGGGAGTGCGAATAGATGTTGTTCCCAAGAGCTAAATGTTATATCCAACCACTAGCCATTTGCTAAATGGGAAATTGACCTCATAGGACCTTTTCCCAAAAGGGATAGGAAATTTGAGCTTCGCAATTGTCGGCATTGATTATTTCACCAAATGAGTAGAGGCCGAACTGCTTGCCAAAATCACTGAAGCCAACACTTCTAAATTCTTGTGGAAGAGTAACATTTGTAGATTCGAAATCTCCTATTCAATTGTCTCAGATAATGGTTGATAGTATGACAACAAGAAAGTCTGGAATTATGTGAGGAGCTGGGCATCAAGAAACATTTTTCCCCACATCATCCCCAAACAAATGGATAGGTAGAATCTATCAACAAAACAATCAAATACACGTTGAAAAGAAAGTTAGATGCTTCTAATGGGGCCTTGGTCGATGAGCTACCTCAAGTCCTTTGAGCCATCAAAACTACAAGAAGAACTGCTACAGGAGAGACTCATTTCTATATAGCCTACAGGGTTGAGGTTGTGAACCCAGTGGAAGTGGGTCTATCACCTCCTCATCGAATTCATTTCAATGAAATATCCAATGATGAGATACGAAGATTTGTGCTTGAACTTCGTGAAGAAAAGAGGGATGACTCTTAGACAAAATTGGTCATTTATCAACGAAAAAGGAAAAAATATTACAATGCAAAAGTAAAAAAAAGATCATTTCGTTTGAATGAGATGGTGCTCGGAAGGTTAGTTTTGTCTTCTAAAGAACATAGATCAGGAACCCTTGGTCCCAATTGGGAGAGCCCTTATTGCATCAAGGAAGAAGTTTGGCCAAGAACCTACAAAATTGAAAATATGGATGAAAAAACACAGCCTCATCCTTGGAATGTAGAATATTTATGCAAATACTATCAGTGATGATGTAAGTATTTTGTATCTACAGTTTACGATTTGATAAAAATAACTTTTATCAAAAGTGTTCATAAATTAAAAATACTTCCCAAGAGGCAAAAGTCTTGGGAAAAGCCTCTGCATAGGCGAATTTTTCTTTTGTAGAGAAGTGTGAGCACCTTGATGAAGAGCTGGATCCCAAGGGGACCACTTTTAAATTCGCAAAGTGCTGCACATGCCCTTAATAGCAATTGTTAAGGAAGCCTCAGAATGAGCGAGGTGCTCAACCCCATCCTTAAGTAACAAAGTTCACAGTATAAAAATTAAACTAAATTTCCATAGGTTCATTAAGAACAAAAAAAAAAAAAAAACACTTCCTATTGAGAAAGCTTAAAGGGAAAGCCTCTACATAGACGAACTGTCCCTATGAAGAGAAGCGTGACTACCTCGACAAAGAGTTGGATCCCAAGGGGACCACTTCTAAATTTGTGAAGTGTGGCACATGCCTTTAATAACAAACTTTACTGAAGAAACCTCAGTATGGATGAACTCCTCAACCCCATGCTTAGGAAAAGAAAGGAAAGTCAAATTATTAACAAAGTTTTAAACAAAAGTTTGAAGCGCTAATGAGCTTCAGTTTATAAACATCAATGCACTTAACTTCATAAACTTATTAAGGTATATGACCTTCTAACACTTATGCAAAGTTATAAGTTTGATTTTAGCTATTGAAGTTCGATGTACTTGAGTTCTGAAGCTTATTATGGTGTATGACGTTCTAACACTTATGCAAAGTTATAAGTTTGATTTTAGCCATTGAAATTCGATGTGCTTAAGTTCTAAAGTTAATTCAGGTATATGATCTTCTAAAACATAAGCAAAATTGCAAGTTTGGTTCTAATTGATGAAGTTCATGGTGCATGAATTTGTTATTCTAAGTTTGATGTGGTTGAAGAGCTTCGGTTTGATTCTATTGTTTAAAGTTTAATATGTATAAGTTCGATGTTATCATGAATCTGATGTTGTCTTTAGTCTGATATTACTTGTTACTTTACGTTTAAACATTATAGATGAATTACAAGAGGTTCGAATCATAATGATAAACACGTCGGTACGTAATCAGTAAAAGTAATAAATATAAAAGTAAATAACACAAGGTATTAAATCATTAGTACAATATTTACACTTGGTAGACCGAAGCCATTTACATAGAAATAGCATAAAAGAAAAAAGAAAAAGAAGACATAAGTTCTAAGCAGGTGGAAGAGAGAGAGCCACAAATGGAACAATCATTACGAACCACTTCTTCAGCTGTTTGTTCAGCTGCATCATTTTCAAGTTCAATCACTTGGCTTCCATTATCCGGAGTTTTAGGTTCAGGCTCCTCCTCAAGAAATTATGCTCTTAACTCCGGAGTGTCGATACCTTAAATGTTGACCTCTAGCCACTCCGTCATATCAGTGTAAGCATACCTCCGCCAATACTTAGCAAAACTTCGGTATGCCTCTGTCAAATGGAAGTTGGCAAGGAAACATTTCTCAACATCACTACCAAAAAATTGAGCCTCCTACTTGGCAGTTTCCACTTCTTCACTCAAATCGGTCACCTTGGAGTTCAACTCCCCCACCTGTCCCTTCAAAATTGAATTCTCCTTATTAGCCTTCTCCAAAGCCTCAACTGCCAGCCGCTGATGGGCATCGGAGGTCTCCACTCACTTTGTTAAAGAGCCCACTTTGCTTTGGGATAGGTGGACCTCCTTCTTCAAATTCTCAATTTTTGTTAAGGTAGAAGCTAGTTTCAAGGACTCATCTGCCTGCTTCTTCTTCAGAGCCTTCGCCTCAGCTTTGGCCTTACTGGCAACCTCTTCAACCTGGGAGGCTTTATTGACAAATTCTCAACATTTTGATTGAAGGTTTTTAAAGAGGGCTTCAACCTTTATAGTCACACCAAAGGCCCTCCTCACTTAGCTCACCATCGTGGAGAATACGTCTACGACGTCGCTGGTCTCCACAAAATTATGTCGCCTCTCTGTCCAGTACTTGTGAAAGTGGTCGTGGCAGTCTGAACTTCTGGACGAAGAAAGAAAAGACTTTTAGGAGCCAGCTCCTCGCTCATATTCTTAACGGTGAGCCTTTTTCTTGAAGGAGCCTCGGAAGCTATGGAGTTGTTTGTGGGCTTCACCTTCTTAGCAGATTTCTACCTCTGGGGCTCCAAGGGAGCTGCCTTTTCTGTCCCCCAGAGGCCGCAACTATTGAGGCTGCCATTAGCTTCTCCCTAAGTAGGACACTGGAGCGAGGTAGGGGAATATAATTGGAACCACCTATCTTGGTGGTGGAGAACCTATGCTTCTTCTTGGGCTCCTCCACAACCACTTTCTTTCCCTTATCAACTTGTGGAGGTCTTCCTTTCTCCTGGCTGCCAGCCTTCATACTCACCCTCTCAATTTTATCCCTCACCTACTTTGTTTCGATAGATGAGGGCTTCATGCCCTTGTGACCCGAGGTGGAGGCAGTGACGATAATTGTGGCCATGTTTGGGCTGGGATTCCATCGTTTTTCAAAATTTTCTACAAAGTAAATCACAAGTAAATAAAATATAGTGGAGTAAAAATAAAGATAACTACAAAAGAGCAAAGTATACCCCTCCTGGCCATTAAACAGAACTCTTCAAAAAATCTTCTTGAAACTATCAACCTGTTGAAATCTTGTAAGGAGGAGGATCGGCGGTATATGCTAGCAAGAGAGTCCCAGTCACTCTCAGTAAGGTCAAAGCGTTCAAACGACCTTACAAGACAACAAAGAAATGTTAAGTATCAGATCTAGTGAGTCAAAGAAAAGATAAGACTAAAACGACACTCATTGGCTTCAGAGTAGGAAGCTAGGATTTTGACGTGGGGGACGATATCTCCCTCATACTCTTGCCGCTTCCCCCAGACCCAGAATCACGTTTCGTTCTATTCTTTGATGGAGGAAGGCAGGCTCAAGATAAAAGAGGAGTGTGACCCCCACGAACACAAAGAGTACCATCCCCTAAAATTCTTTTTACCTAAGATGCGATGTTGGAAAACAGACTGAAAGACATGAAGGGACATGTCCTCACCCAGGAGGTATCCTCCCAAAGGAAGTACGTCCCCACCAATTGGACCGAAGCATTAGGGACGAGTTGGGTGGGGGCTGGTCTGTACAGCCTAAGGACAACCCGGTAAAAAGCGTGAATAGGAAGGTAAAGCCCAGCATTTAAAAGAAACTCACTTATCGTAACACAGACGGGCCTAGGATAGCAAGCTCGCTCATTAGGAGTGGAGGAAAGGAGCTCTATATCATAGGGAATCCTATACTTTTCCCTAAGATTCACTAAATGAGACGGATCTATAGAAGAAAGGATTTTGGCTTCCCCCAAGCTATACCAGTATCTCTCCTACCCTCCCTAGGTGGAACAATACTCCACCCAGCCCGTATGGCCCTAACTAGGTTGGCGGTGTTGGTGGTTTGCACTCCCATCTCGCCAGCCAGTTCACTCAAATCCACATTACCCCCTACATAAGTAGAAGATGGCATTGATTAAAATCTTTTAAAAAAAGTTAAAAGAACCAATACTTACGAGTTAAAGTTAGAAGATGGTGATCGTAAAAAAACACCAAAGAGTTGCAGAAGAAGCAATGGAGAGAAAGGAATAAAAACTTGAAAGATTCTTTATGAGAAAACTTAGAGAAAAACTCGAAGTTTTGAAGAAAGCTAATGTTTAATTCATGAAAAGCAAGTGGTTTTTCCCACAAATGTTTTCCTTTTATAGGCAGGGCCTCTTAATCCTAGTCGTTGGATGATGATCTGGCTCATTGACTATTCATTTGAATATCAAATCTGAGTCACTCAACACGTTGTCGCTTCATCTTCTACGACTCAGATCAGAGCATCTACTACACGTACCCTCATGTTCCTTAGGTTTACGAAGCATGTGGGAGACAACCATCATTGTGCATTAAATGGGACGACGGTTGCATACATAGGAAGTTGAACCGCTTTAGCTGTCTTTTCTTAAAACGTACCAGACAGCAAATCATTTGGACACAATAACTAAGAACGCCTCGTGTTCCTCAAACATGCTAAAGTCAAACTCTTCGTAATTATCAATTTTGAGGCCCAGTAAGGGCTGGACCCAACCCTTTTCGTCCAGTTGAGATGAAGCTTCAGCTTTGCAGAAGTACTTCAGGCAAGACAACCTCGGAATTTCCCTGCTTTGCTGACCCTTCCCCAAATTGTTCTAGAAAGTTAAATACCTCTAAGTATACGAACTTAAAACAACACTGTGAGGAGGGCTGCACAAGTCATACACATTGGGGATATTATGGTATGATGTAAACCATCTGCTGCTAAAATTTTTATTTACATTTAAGTCCATGCATTACATAAATAGACATGCCAAGACTTGGGAGACTATTGTTATACCTCGCCACCAAGGCTCAAAGTCAAAGTGCCACGTAGCAATCCACGTAGACAGATAATCAACAAAAAAGTCAACAAAGACCCAAGTGGTCGAAATGCAAAGAAATTATGCAAACTACAGAGGCACTTCCTCAATTAACGAAGTACTACACTTGGGCTGAGACACTACCTCAAGAAATGAAGAAATGAGCTGAAACTCTCTACTCAGACGACCAACTCTAAAGCTCTCAGTTCATCCGAAGCTCATAAGCAGACGTTATCTCTTACAATATATTTGAATATCTTTTAGAAGTGATTGATGTAACACTTGTAATAGATGATGACAGGGTGTCAGCCTATTGTATAGGGCGGCTGACCCCTTATCAACGTATTAATTGTATTAATAGATAATGATGTGAAGCCTCAACTAAGGAGATGAGACCTTGTGGTTTTGATCCAACGGACACCACGTCGACTAAGGCAGTATAAATAGATCCTCTTTGTAACTTAGAAGGGGTTGGAAAAATTGGAGTTAGGATTCTTATTCTCATAAGTTAATGAACTTTTATATATAGAATGAGTAAGAAATATTTATGAATACTCTTACAAGCATTTTCATCTCGTATTACACACACTTGGTAGAGAAATATCTTAATAGACAGTCTCATAATTTACATACTCGATTGTTTTCTATCCTTCCACATATTCTAGCGAGATCTTTGGTTAGTGGATTTGGTTCTCGGTTGGTGATCATTGTTAGCATGATCATCTTTGTTTCACCCGTCAAAGCTCGAACATTTTTGTTTCTCACCGTAAAGCACTTCCCGCATTCAAGTCAGCCTCCTTTCTCACCGTTTCTCCTATAGAAATGCGTCGAAATTTGCTTGACATGGCGAGAGTGTGCTCGACATCTATTGGCTCATTTTTCGTGGTCAACTAACAGTAAGGCTACTTCAAATTAGAAAAACCAACATGGTGCGCATGTATCACACAGATAATGTTGGATTGTGTGCTCATATAGTATAGTTTTACTGATGTAACATATTATTTTTATAATATATAAATTGGGATTTTTATTTATTTTATATTATTGTAATTATTTAACATTGAGCATGTGATTAAACTATCTATAATCACTTGTAATAATATAAGTAGCGTGTTTGCAATGAAAAGTACAGTGTGACAACTTATATTTTAATCATAAAAACATTGTTCACAATTAATAAATAAAGATTGACCACTGTACTAGAAGAAGGTTGTAGCGTTAAATGATTCATTATTCAGAATTGCGATTTGTCCTTATCACAATAAACACTAGTATATTTATTGTGTAATAAACAGATTATGTATTGAATTTGATTCTATAACATGATCATGCAGATAATGTAATTCCACTTGATTGCAGGGTATTTTATCTAAATTTCTGGACATAATTATTTATATCTTTTCGTGAGTTTAAAGATTATAAATTTATGGTGAGATCAATTCGATTAAGTTAATAATGTTAGTCTCAACGTATCGTTAGCATACAATATTAAAGAAATATGGTCAACGGATTAAAAATTCTTAAATTACAGAAAATAACGTATGTACGTAACCTATTATACAGCTGACTTCAAGATTGTTTCATTTAATTACGTGACCTTAAAAGAGACACAAAATTTAGTGTTTCCCTTGAACCTCAAGGCCCTCAAGCTATTTCAAATAGAATTCCTGATATAACTCATGTAAAATTGCATTAGTAATATATGATTGTTCAAGTTCCTAATTAAAGTAAAAACCTAAGGTTAAGCCTATTCTTGTATAATTAATTAATATTTCATTGCAACCTATGCCTTTAGTTTGGGAGAAATGTTATGATAACCTACCTTGCCTTGTATTTAATTAGGTCTGGCGAAAAAGTAATAATTTTAAATCTTAAATATCCACTTATTATCTACTACCTTTTGATGTTTGATCTTATCTTTTTGGAATGTGGGGTTGAAAAGTTGATAAACGTCGTGAATCCCATTAAATGTTTGATTAAAAATAAGTTTGGGAAAAAAATTAATTTTTAAAAAATGGGTATCAAATAGAGACTAAGTTCCTATTTTGGCCTACCTTTTTTGAAACTCATTTTTTCCCCCCAAAATCATTTCCAATAACACATTTCATGCAATCTATGTTGTTTTTATCAATATTTCACAAACTTTTACCAAAATTTACGTAAAAAAATTATTTAGATGAAATTGATCTACTGCCCTTAGTGGATTGGATAAAAAAATTTCACTGCTGATTAGACAAGAGAACTTGAAGAGAGCCACGAGTAAGATTCTCTTTCGATATCATTAGTGACAATATTTTATTCTATCGAGTGAGAGCAAGAGATTCAGCCCACCTCTTTAGACATAGTCTAGAGAATCATGTTACACGTACATATTTTTTTCACATAACTGTTTGACAAATAACATGTGGCAAACTATCATTGAAAGATGAAAAAAAAAAAAAATTGACAAATGACGTTCTTTCGTGAGAAACCTGTGAAACTTTCAATCTTAGCCCCTATTTGGCACACGTTCTTTCGTGGGAAACCTATGAAACTTTCAATCTTAGCCCCTATTTGTCAATTTTCAACCACACATTCAATAAAATAACATTTTTCATATTAATAATAATTTTTTCTTACTTTTAAACCACATATTTTCCATCATGTCACCATGTAAAATACAGTTTTTTCTCAATAATATTCATCAAACACTCCTTTAGTCTAGATCACGCAATCTCCCTATATGTACCTCTTAGCAGGCAAGTCAAATACAGCGCTTCAAGTCCACCATAATCTTCCCGGAAAAACAAACTAAATCGCTTTTTGACCTACTCGCCTTTACCTTTTTGTACGTATGAGGACACAATTTGATATGGCTGGTATCCACACTATTGATATAAATAATATAATTATTTAGGATATGCACCAATGAAAAGGACTAGGTGGTGGAAAAGTGAAAGGAAAAGGCAAAAGATGGATAGAAAGTCCTCTCTCAATGAGTGCACCACTTGAAACGAAATGTGCCCAACTTGTGGGGAGTCCTCATCATTCCTTTACTTTCTTCAGCCATACATTCTATATAGAGATTATGGTAATCTTACCACGAACTTAATATGTAGGGAGCAGATTTAGCCCATTTTTTGTGCTCATTGTTTTAAAACTCGTTTGGTATAAAATTATTTCCAATCACACATTTACATAATAAAATATTATGCACGTAAATATACAAATTTTCTTTATTTTTTAATTATACATTTTAAAAATATTATTCAAAAATCTTTTTTTAATTTTTATTTTTTTGAAAGAATGGACACCAGACAAGGCTTAATACATAAATTAAATCAAGTTGGATAATAAATGTTAATTTGTAGGGAAAACTGCATATTTCGTTCTGAACTTTATCCTCAACCTTTTATATAGGCACAATTTATTTCCAACCTTTTTAGAAAAATATACACAGTTCATCCCTCTTCCCAGATTCCGTTCAATTTGTGTGTTAAGAGTAATAGCACAACTTTACCCTTCACTTTAAATAAATAAATAAAAAAGACAATACTAAATAAAACAAAAATAATAAAAAAATAAATGAGCCCCAAAAATGAAGAATAACAAAGAGGCCCAAATTCCATTCATCTTCTTCCTTTAGCCCACCCACCATTGGCAACTCCACCTCCGTCCACCAACGCCGATGACTCTAACTTTTCCAACATTGCGATTAATAGTTAAAAACTCAAAGCTCATCTTTTAGAACTATTCAATTCAACACATAAGAGGGCAGAAAAAGTATTAAATAGGTAAAAACTCGCCTCTAGGGTCCTTTGATTATCGCTACCACCACTCACTCCACTCCCCAAAAACCAAACCAAAGACTTGGCTTCGTCGGCAAAACCATACACGGATTGATAGGGAATGAACTGTAAGGCCCCAATAATACAAAATAAATTATTAAGACAATTTTAATATCTTCAACTACGCCCATTCACGTTAATTATTTTCCTTTCCTTTGTGGAGAAATCCCGCAAAATTGTCTAGGTGAATCTTGAAAATAAATAGTAGTATTTACTAACTTTACATTTTGCTTAATGATCCCTAATAGACCTTACATGGTCCCGAAGGGATGCACTTAAAATATTCTGTAATATCTAAATAAAGCTCCATTTGTGAATTGTCTGTTTGGTAGTTATAAAGATCCCTAATACTTGTTTTAAATATTCGGATGACTCGATTGAGAACTTTTTTATTATATAAATAAATTTCCAAATAACCTTTACCTCACATATACGGCCATGTACATATGTGTATAAATATATATGATCGTTTACCCTTCAATTATCAAGGAAACATTCCTCTCTCTCTCTCTCTCTCTCTCTCTCTCTCTCAACCCATAGTTTAAATGGAGAATAAAATGCAGGAAAAGAATAAGAAGATGAAAGTGAAGAAAGGGTGTCTTGCAGTTAGTGTTGGGCTAGAAGATGAAGGTGGAGGTTGCCAAAGATTTGTCATCCCAATATCCTATCTATACGACCCTTTGTTCAAGCAACTTCTTGACAAAGCTCGCGAAGTTTATGGGTATAATGCTACGGGCCCTCTTAAACTTCCATCTTCAGTCGACCAATTTCTTCATCTTCAGAGGCAGATCGAAAAGGAGGCTAATAGTCACAGAGCCCATCATTTTCATCACCATCACAATCACCACCTTGCTTTATCCTTCCATTCTTGTTAGACAAGCAATAGATTTGAATCTGTAGCAAAAAATGAATTTATATATGTTAGACAATTATAATCAAGTTTACAACTTTTATTGTAATTACAAGTACAAAACTTTATTGTAATTACAATTAAGTTTAAAATTATTATAATTACCGCAATTAAGTTCAATTACATTATAAAGCTACCATAGGACCTAATCAGACATATATTTTTCAAGCTCCAATAATTATATCTTGTTTAGTCGGCCCTAGACCACTCAATCTAATTATTAATATTTGTTCTTTTCATTAAAGGTAAAAGGCTGAAATCTCGAAATATATAAGATTGCAAAAATCAACAAATCTATACTACTTTCTTCTAACATGTATATATATTTTATCCCCATTCGAGATTTGACAATTAGGTACGAACATAAAACGATCATGTGAACAAATCATAAATGTCGAAATTTAGTTGTCGCTAAATATTGAGCTTTGATTTTATCCTTCAACAGAAAATACTTAAATAGCCACTCTACCCATTTTTTAGGACGATGGTTCCTGACATGAATTCATGTTCTCTACTTTGCTCATTCTCAAGTTCCAACTCATCGAGATATTTAACCAATCAAATTGATCTCACTCATTGATGAATCAAAGAACCATTAAAATCACGAAAAGATATACATAATCATATCAAGGAATTTAGATGAAATACACAGCGGTCAAGTAGAATTTAAATCTCCGCACGGTCATGCTATAGAATTAAACTCGACACATGGTCTATTTAATACACTCCAAGTGTACTAGTATCACTTTTAACCACTTATGTGATAAGGACAAATCACAAACCCGAATAGTGAATTAGAAAACAATATAACCTTTCGGCACAAGGTGCTACCTTTATACATAGGTAGTGAACAAATTATTTATGATCAAAATATAAGTTATGTCACACTATACTTCTTAACACAAGTACCCAACTTATATTGTCACAAGTGATCATAGGCACTTTAATTCGCAAGCTCAATAAATAAATACAATAAATGAAAAAAAAATATTAAATAAAATGATATTGTTATTTTTACATTAGCAAAAACTATTATGGTGCCCCGAGTTCGTTAAACCCGGATTGCCACGTCATCGTCTTTTGCCCAAATTTTGTCAATCAATTTTGCGGAAATAACCTAACTTTTAAAATCACATTTGTAATTGAAAACTTCGTCGGCAAGAAAACTCATAGGAT
>CAIGRS010286561.1:0-10688 GCA_903798395.1 Fraxinus floribunda
TAAACGTTTAGGCCACCCAAACTCCAATGTACTTCGTACTTTATTTCATTCCAATCTTTTGGGTAATAAAGCATGTTCTTCTGATTTTTCTTTTGATTGTCATGCATGCAAAATTGGCAAAAGTAAGATTCTCCCCTTTCCCTCCCATGAATCTCGTGCTTCCCAATGTTTTGATATTATACATAGTGATGTTTGGGGGATTTTCCCTATTATTTCTCACGCCCGATATAAGTACTTTGTTACATTCATTGATGATTTCAGTCTCTTTACTTGGGGTTTATTTTATGAAGGCCAAAGCCGACGTCTTTTCAATCTTTCAACGTTTCCTTGTTTTTCTTGAGACTCAATTTTCTAGCGGTATAAAGATCTTGCGATCTGATTCTGGGGGGGACCAATGCGTTTCAGAACTTTCTCCAAACTAAGGGTATCATCTCCCCGCGTTCTTGTCCTTCGACGCCGCAACAAAACGGTGTTGCTGAGAGAAAGAACTGTCGCCTTCTTGATATGGTGCGAACTCTTTTACTTGAATCATCTGTACCTTCTCGATTTTGGTGTGAAGTCCTTTCCACTTCAGTTCATTTAATTAATCGTTTACCCTCTCCGACTTTAAATCATGCTTCTCCATTCTTTAGGTTGTATGGACATTCACCGTCCTACTCTGATCTGCGTGCATTTGGTTGTGTTTGTTTCGTGCATCTTCTTGCTCATGAGCGTCATAAGCTGATTGCTCAATCTGTTACGTGTGCTTTCCTTGGTTATGCTGTCTCTCAAAAGGGTTATGTTTGTTATGATCCTCATGCTCAACGCATCCGTGTCTCTCGAAATGTGGTTTTCCTTGAAAACCAATATTTTTTTCAGTCTCATATTGTCCTACCATCTACATCTCTATTTGTCCTGCCTACCTTCTCTGATTCACCTACTACTTTGGCACGATTTAAACCTGGACTTGTCTATGCACGACGTAATCGTAAGTCTGGTGCCGTTCCTCATGTACTCCCTCCCGATCTCGCCCCGGCACCTGATCCTGCTACAGCTCCCACCTGTCTTCGTAGGTCTACACGTTCTTCTCGACCACCTGATCGGTATGGTTTCTCATCTCCTGTCTCTCTTGTAGCTACTTTATCTGCTATTTCCATCCCTTCTTCTTATAAACAGGCCATGAAACATGAGTGTTGGCAGAATGCAATGACATCAAAACTTCAGGCACTTGAGGAGAATCACACTTGGGACGTTGTGCCTTGTCCTCCTACAGTGAAACCTATTGGGAGTAAGTGGATTTTCTCTGTAAAACTTCGTTCTGACGGCTCTTTGGATAGGTACAAAGCTCGTCTTGTAGCTTTGGGTAATAGACAGGAATATGGGGTTGACTATGAGGAGACATTTGCTCCTGTCGCCAAAAATGACCACAGTGCTGACAGTCTTGGCTAGTGCTGCCTCCCGATCTTGGAAACTCCATCAGTTGGATGTAAAGAACGCCTTTCTTCATGGTGATCTTCACGAAGAAATTTATATGAAGCTTCCCTCGGGTATGACTACTTCTTCTCCTAATGACGTCTGTCGACTGCGACTTTCTCTGTATAGGCTCAAACAAGCTCCTCGGGCTTGGTTTGAGAAGTTTCGTAGCACACTCCTTACCTTCGGTTTTACACAAAGTCAGTATGATTTTTCTCTCTTCCTCCACAAATCTGCACTGGGTATTGTACTTCTGTTGGTTTACGTGGATGACATTATTATTACTGGCACGGACTCCAGTTTCATTTCTAAGCTTCAACAGTTATTGCATGCCACTTTCCACATAAAAGATCTCGGCCAGCTCACATACTTCCTATGCCTCGAGGTTCATCATCGAGATCAAGGTCTTTTCTTAAACCAGCATAAATATGTTCAAGATCTTATTGCATTGGCTGGTTTGGAGGATACTTCTTCTGTCGATACCCCTATGGAAGTCAATGTCAAGTACAGGAAAGATGAAGGGGATCTTCTCGATGACCCTATTTTATATCGTCGTCTAGTTGGAAGTCTTATCTATTTGACCACCACTCGCTCAGATATCTCATGCCGTACATCAGGTCAGCGTCAAATACAGAAGGGGACGGCATCGTCATCTTGCGGCTGTTCGCCGTATTGTTCGCTATCTATGTGGGTCAGTTGCACGTGGTTTATTCTTTCCTAAAGGGTCTTTTCTTCAGCTCTTAGCCTACAATGATGCTGATTGGACTGGTTGTCCAGATACGCGTCGTTCCACTACGGGTTGTTGTATGTTTTTGGGTGATGAATTGATCTCTTGGAAATGTAAGAAACAAGATCGTGTTTCTAAATCTTCTACTGAGACTGAGTATCGTGCCATGTCTACCGCTTGCTCCAAGATTATTTGGTTACGTGGTCTTTTGGAAGAACTTGGGTTTCCTCAAACTCATCCTACTTCTCTTCATGCGGATAACACTAGTGCTATTCAAATTGCAGGCAATCCTGTCTTTCATGAACGCACTAAATACATTGAGGTTGATTGTCATTTTAATCATCTTGCGGCTGTTCGCCGTATTGTTCGCTATCTATGTCGGTCAGCTGCACGTGGTTTATTCTTTCCTAAAGGGTCTTTTCTTCAGCTCTTAGCCTACAGTGATGCTGATTGGACTGGTTGTCCAGATACGCGTCGTTCCACTACGGGTTGGTGTATGTTTTTGGGTGATGCATTGATCTTTTGGAAATGTAAGAAACAAGATCGTGTTTCTAAATCTTCTACTGAGACTGAGTATCGTGTCATGTCTACCGCTTGCTCCGAGATTATTTGGTTACGTGGTCTTTTGGAGGAACTTGGGTTTCCTCAAACTCATCCTACTTCTCTTCATGCGGATAACACTAGTGCTATTCAAATTGCAGGCAATCCTGTCTTTCATGAACGCACCAATTACATTGAGGTTGATTGTCATTTTATTCGTGACACTTTGATAGATCAAGTGATATCCCTTCCCTACATTTCTTCTGATCTTCAGGTGGCCGATATTTTCACGAAGGCTATGACTCGACTGCGGCATCAATTCCTTGTTGGCAAATTGCTGCTGGTTGATCTCCCCGCATCAATTTGAGGGGGGATGTTACCATATATGGTTGGATTTGTATTTGTATTTAGGAAGAAAGCTGATTTTTAGGAATTAGATTTATTTACTTTCCTTGTATAGTTTACGATTGTACAATATATATATACGATAGTCACAGCAATAANTAGATTTATTTACTTTCCTTGTATAGTTTACGATTGTACAATATATATATACGATAGTCACAGCAATAAGAAGAGACGATAATTACAGAAATTCTCTCAATTGTTCAAGCCCTAATTTGACATTTTTTCTTTGTTGTCGAATAAAAAAATCTTTCGGGTTTTGTGTGCTTCAAAATATCAGCAACTAAGTTGTTATGTGGGTTTATTAGCAGAATTGAGGTTTTTGTCCCATATTTTGTTTTAGCTATGTTAACATTTTCAAGCACTTTAAGAGAAATTGTTTTGATGTTTTCTATGACTTTTGCATAGGCCGTATGCTGTGTTCTTGTTGTTCTCTGTGATTAAGTCCACTTTAATTCTTGTTTTCAGAAGTGATAGATGCTTAGAATAAATGTTCATGAATAGTTTGATGTCTTTTTGAATAGGTATTTGCTTAAAACTTTAGACGGTGATATACGTTAGCTGATGTATTGACAAATATTATAATAGTGATGCAGAACGTATGCTAGTTGAAAAGTTGGCTTCTCTTAGGCAAACATCTCTGAACCATTCACTTCCAGACAATGGTAACTGACTTTGAAAGTTTTCTTCAAACAAGTTCTTTCCTTGGATAGTTTGCTTTATTCTATAATTTTACAGGGATGCATGGAAGTAGTGATAAGAATAATACAAACCAATCTTCAAATCCTGAAAGAAAAAGTGTAACATATTTATGGAAGTCAATCAAGGACTTCTTGAGGTATGCTTTGTTCTGTACTCAAATGCTACTGTTTGTTTGTTATATTTCATTTTTGTTTTCCGCATTGTGCGTCGCTCACATTCAATGCTGTTGCAGACTTTTTAAATCCAGAATAAATTCATTGGAATTTGATGTCTCTATGTTGAGTTTGACATATGTTCAGATATAAATGTGAAAATGTTGTCTTTCACCTAGTAAATTTGAGGTCTGAGCAACCCAAAAGAGTCAAGAACAGCTGATAGATCGGAGTAACATAATGAACTTCACATTTAGAAAATTATTGGAAACTGATATTGTAAAGACATGATAATGCTTTAGTGGAAGGAGCTCACTAATTATTTGATGCGGGGACCTCTATAGAAATCTTGGGTTGACACTTGGGTTTTCTAATACGGTATTCGCAAATAATAGTGTAGCTTTGAAAAAGGTGAATGGTAAAAGGATCTTGAAGTTGATGAGGTTCGTAAGTACCTTAAACTTCTAAAGCAAATAAGTAATGAAAATTAAATAAGTAAAGCATGACATCACAGTCTCTTCCTTGAGGTTGTGATTAAAGACTACCAATTTGTTGGTCGGTGAGATAATGAAGTTACATAATGAGTCCATTCATGAGCTAGTTAATGTGAGATGCTTTGTGAGGTAGTCTTTCAAATTCTTGAATGTCCATTTCTCAAAGGCCATTTATGTTTGGGTAAGTAGCAGCAGGATTCCCCAACTTTTATATATTTGCATTTGGGTCCTGATACAGTGTAAGAGTGAGGAAAATGCAATATAAATCCAAAATCCTGTTGGTTCCACTAATACGAGGGAGTTCCTAATCAAAAGATCACTGATTCACTAGAAAATGAAAGTTTGACTGAGCTTGGCAAAATATTCAATTTTTCATTAAATAATTACCAAAAATGATGAAGCTCTAACTAGAGTTTAACTAGCAAGCTTAAGAAAAACCTAATCTCGATAAGACATAATTGTCCTTGAATAATTGTGAGAGTAAGCAAATAACACAAAATAAGAAAAACAACGAAATAAAGCTAATAAAATTACATTGCATCACTCCTCCAAGCAATTCACCCTCTATTACTTGGTGATCAGATTCGATGTTGATGCTTTCATCTAAATATGTCAAGCATCGGTTCTGATTCATCTTCCTCATCCAAACTAAGCATTTGAAAGGGGTATAGAAAAGCTGTCATCATCGTCTTGGAGTTCTCCTCTGTCGTCAATTCCATGAGTGGTGCGCCCTCGCACCGCCATAGCAGTCTATTGATTAGATGTATCAACACTTTCATTTGTCAATGTAGTTCCATCCCTGCCAGCTTAGAAAAAGAGTACTTGTCAAAGCTGTTGTGTGGCCATGGTCCATCAGGACCTCACAAACATTAACCGGGACATCATACCAAAACGCTGAAACAGAATGACGTGAGATGAAGAACATCCTTTGAAACACATTGATTACGAGAATACCCTCAAATTTAAGAACTCCAAGAATTCATTGATTCGCAAGCAAATACTGAAGAATTTACTAGAAATTGAAAAAACTCCCCCCAAAGTGCTTTTTTATTCAATAAACAACCTAGAAATAATGATACCCTAGTCTTGTTCTAAAAGAACACAAGAGACTACAACCATGTAGTCTTTAAGATCAATAAAAGTGCAAAGCAAGGCCATAACTATTGATAATATGAAAACACGCTAAAAGGATCTGTCCATCGGTGCATGCTCAATTAGCCTAACTCGCATCACCCCAGCTAATTATTTAGCATGTATGTCCTCAAACGGTCCAAAAGAAACCATTAAAACATCATGTAATTAGCACATAATATACTGTTTGAGGGGCATAATAGTAATGAACTAAATAAAGTAAAAAATGTGATCTTCTTCACCACACCCCCTTGATGCAGCAACCTCACTTCGATTTTCCCCTGGCCCCTCAAATCAGCAACCCTTACTCTGGTTGCCTCTTCTCCATGCCCCCAGTCCAGCAAACCACTCCCCATCCGCCACCCCATTGCAACTTTTTAATTTCAAAATTTCATTTTCTGTGGGAAATGAAGAACTTGTAAAATGATCCCTGGGTTTTCATGTTCAATGGTAAATTCTGTTTGATTGCTTATATTAAGTCCCTAATGTAAAATGACCAAAGTGAGAATATCAGGCAGTGAGAAAAAATGTTTGCTGGAAAAAGAGAGAACCATATAATAAGAATGTTGAAACAAAAAATGCAGCCAACAATTCAGCTGCAAAACCATTCATGTAGTATACGTTTACCCCTTGTTTGATGGAGATTAATATCAGATTTTTAGCAGATTTTGATAAAAGTTAATAAAATATGTGGTTGAAAAGTTGTGGGTCCCATGAAATGTTTTGTTAAAATTAATTGTTGACTTTGATTTTGATAAAAATTTAGATTATAATTTCTAACAAACAGGGGCATAGATTCATAGTTATCTTGGTTGTGGGCCGGGGAGGGCTGACGGGTGGCATGCAGGAAAGACAGACTGATGGGACAGGGATGGGGACCAGGAGGGGGTAATGATGGTGCTGAGTGGAGAAGGGGGTTGAGATGGGAAGAAGATAGTTTTTTATATTTTTATATTTTGTTTGTATAGTTGTCTTTTTAACAAAAGAGTGTCATGTGCTAGTCATGTGGTGTGGTTTTTCCAGATTACGGTCAGTAAGGATCCAAGTGATACAAAGACTGAAGGTTGAGGATACAAATGCCAAGAAAAATTGCTTGGAATGCAAGTGCCAATTTATGTAAAGATTGGGGGGCGTACAGTAGCTATTTTCCATTAAATTTGTGAGGAGTGTATAGAAGGAGAAAAATTAATGCAATGCACCTGGACTTGTTGCAATTCAACCTTCTGCAGATCACATGAAAAGTTGAGGGGCGTATGACAAAAGAACTGACACTAGTTTGTGGATTTCAAATTTTGAGTGTGGAAAAGGTTATCTCTATGCCCATTTAGCTTTAAATGAGCTGATTGTGAAACCTGAATTATTTAACTCATGGAAACTAATGATTACCTTTGGAATTCAAGATTGTCTTCCGTTCTATGCTTCTAAAATTGGGCAGCATATGAAATAAAAAATTGGCAGATTGAGAGACGATTCTCAGTTTGTAGGTGCAACTAGTCAGCTTCATCTTAACGTCTACTCTTGTCCCATTTGTCAAATCATAACCCGAACTATTCAATATTGACAGTTGACGGTTCTTTGAACATTTATGGTTTTATACATTCTAAATCAGTTCTTGAATTTCTAGGTTCTTTTTCCTTCTCTTCTCCAAACATAATGCTTATTAGTGATTCCATGTGTTATATATTTATCATCTTCTAACTACATTCCTATTTATAGAAAAAAGCGACCGCGGGAAAGATTTGCATCAATTTGCATCGATACACCAGCATTTAGAAGGTCTTGTAAGCCCCTGAAGAATTTTCCATCCCTGCTTTCTATTGCTACAGTTTTTGTTATGGCATTTATTGCCATCTTCGTCAGAAACTGTGGCAGCTCTATACAATGGCCAAACAGAGAGCAAATAAAACACAGCAATCATCCTTCTAAGAAGGTAAAAGAACAGCATTAGCTACTTTTGGATAATTTTGTGTTAATCTTCACGTATCATGTGTATTGAATACTGTAGGAGTGGATAGTTATTTTTTCAGCATCCTCCTCTCTATAGCATGGTAAAGATGATTTTACACCCAATTTTAGCAAAAACTTCGGTAATATATGATTGTTCGAGCCACTAATTTATTGCTTTAGTTTGATTAATTGATGTAAAATGATTGTAAATCTCAACTTTGGAAGTGGCTAAGTTGTACAACCGTGCAAACGTTTAGTGTTTTAGCAGCCGGAGTAACTTCTTGGGGGTGCCTAAAATGTTATTTCAAGATATTTGTTATGATGGATTGAATTGAGACGCAAATGAAAAATTGTGTTATCCTATCCGTATCATTAGAGCTCTCTTGTGAACAAGGTTTCAGCTGGCTTTGACCTATGAGTACCTGTACGCCACCTATAATTCGTGGCTCTTTTTAATCTTTATCAAATAGTGAAGACTATTTTGCTACAGAAATCAGTCATTCTTTAGGTTTTGATGGTTGTCCAGCTATGTACATCATTATGTACAAATAACATTACTCGATGACCATCATATTTATTGCATAATGTTATTTGTACATAATGATGACACGAAGAGGGAGATTATAAAAGAAAAATTAGTTACTATAATTTTTCTCTTCCGTGTCATCATTATATATACCGTTGTGTAGTATTTTATAATCTCTCTTCCATAACATCATTATGTAGACCATCATGTACATCATTATGTACAAATAACATTACTCTTGTTGGGTTTGTCACCTAATTCATCTAGGGTTCGCATGGTTTGGTGTATTGGGCTTGAAAACGTGCTGAACGAGGAAGAAGTATTGATGGTGCTAGTTGGCCACTAGTTGGACGTTTGAGTGACGGGATGGAGTTTTCAGCAGAGACTTGTCACCCGCCTATCTGGCACTCGAGCGGCACATCAATGCTCACCTAGAGCAAGCCTGGCGATCGAGCGCCATACAATCTAGGATTTTCATTTTGTTTATTCCATGCATTTTTTGACCTAGTTCCATCTTTAAGGCTATTATTAGGGTTTGACATATACCCCTATAAATAGTAACTCTTCTCTACAAGTTAAAATTGTGTATATTTCTATAATTGATCTTTTCATTATTGTTGAATAAAATTTTAAATTTCTATGCCAAATTAAATTCTTGTTTCTTTTGTTCTCGTTGTGATCTATACTTTATATCGTGTTATCCTCGTCTGGTTCCTAATAGGAGCTTTGATTTGATTTGATTTGTTCGAGGTTGAGGTTTTTTGTTATTGATGGCAACCATGAAATATGATATTTCTCTTTTGGATAGCATCAATAGATTCTCATTGTGGCGGATGAAGATGTGAGTAGTACTCGCTTAGATGAATTTGGATGATATGTTGTTGGGATTTGACAAGATACTCACGATTTGGATGATGTAGGAAAAACAACGTAAGGATCGAAATGCACTTTAACAAATTCATTTTCATCCTTCGAATAATATTATCCATGACAATTTGAAGGAGAAAATTGTTGGTGATTTATTATTGAAGTTGGAGTAATTGTGCATAACTAAAAGTAACTAACAAATTACACCTGAAGTAGTATTTGTATTTTCATTGCATGATAGAAGGCGGATCTTTGAAAGATAACGTTTGTTTTTAAATAAATTGTTGCTGATTTGAAGACATTGGAGTTAAAATATGATGAAGAAGATTTGACCTTAATTCTATTGTGTTTGTTGCCCGCTTCTTTTATGTCGTTTAGAGACACAATTTTATATAATCGTGATACTCTTACCATTGAAGATGTGTACGACACTTTGTTTTCAAAGGAGAAGATGAAGCATTTAATTGGATCTGAGGCTAGAGATGGAGAATGTCTTGTTGTTCATGGTGGTCACGGAATGTGCAAGTTGAAATCTCATTTCAGTTATCAAGTTTATTTTTTATTGCAATAAGAAATGACACATCAAGAGGGATTGCAACAAGTTGTAGAATAAATATAAGTTGGTTGCAAATCAACGAGGAAGGTAATCAAATATTTTAAGCGAAGCTAATATCTGAGATGACTATTTGAGTGATGTGGATCTTTTAGCTATTTTTTATGGTGAATCTAAACTTGACTTCTGGATCTAGCTTGTACTTTTCATGCATGTCCCAATCAATATTTGTTTTTAACATATAAAACAGTTTCGAAAGGTGTCGTGGTCATGGAAAACAACGCACCTTGTCGGGTAACTAATATTAGTAGAGTCAGACTTAAATTGTTGGATGAGACATTTTTAACACTTGATCACGACATGTTCCAGATTTAAAGAAAAATCTTATCTCATTGACTACTCTTGATTCAAAATGGTAAGAATTCATTGGTAGATGTGGAGATTTGAAGGTTTGCAAAGGTGTCTGAGTTGTATTAGAGGAGCAGAAAAGGTATCAATTATACGTCTTGCAAGGTCTTGCAGAATTGTTGAAGAATAGTCCGGAAATGTTTAATACCGTGGTGGATATTCAGTTTGGTGCATTATTATTGGGAATTGGTTTGGGTCCGTGTTGAAGAATACAACTCAGTCGAGTTCAGATAGTATGGGTAGATAGCTTTGTCATCATCACTTGCGGTGCCATCATATTCAATTGCGAGAGACATACCCATTGAAGAAAATTACGAGGAAGCTGATTTTGTTGCGCATGATTGAAGTGTATTTGAAGATGTTTAGTTTAGTAAGAGGCCTTCTATAAAAGCATTTTGTCGTGATTCTTTTTAAGGGTGTGTTTCGGCCTTGTTTGATAAATTTTAAATCATTTGTGATTTTTTGAAAACCCAAGTTAATTGTGCCTAGCAATGACTGGATTCATTTATCTTAGTTGGATATTGTGGAAGAGGTGACGAGTTTTTTTTTTTTGTTCGTTCGAGAAGTTAATTTGGTTCTTGATGAAGAGTTCGGTTCATATTTTGCAATCGAGTTTTTCTCCAGGTGGAGAAGTTTTGGAGCTTTGTTCTTTATATTGAAACTTGTGTTAAGGTGAAGATTGTTGGGTTTATGACCCAAATTCATCTAGGGTTTGCATGGTTTGATGTATTAGGCTTGACGATGTCAAAATAAGGTCCAAAGAGAAAAAAAATAAAAAATGATT
>CAIGRS010286584.1:0-20745 GCA_903798395.1 Fraxinus floribunda
GGGCCTTAGAATTGTAAATAAATTTTGAAGCCCAATTATGAAAACAATATAACTAACGGAGAAAATAGATTTTCCGTTAAAACAACAAATTTCGTTAAATTTTTCGTTAAAACAAGAATTTCTGTTTTATTGGCACTTTATATATATAGAAGATATTATGTTGAAGATTATTATAACTTTCCAAGCTTGACTTCAAAGTTCATGGGTAACATAATAGATTTCATGTTCTTAACTTATAACATAACTATTCTATTTCTTTTTATTATGTATTGATTCGAGACTATGAACCCATTAATTAGTGATAAATTATATAGATGATATATAATTTATTATTGCTTACTTCAAAATACATGATTCAAATTCTAAAATGAAGACAAATTCAAAGTGAGCTTTCATTTCACACTATTGACAAATTATTTTGAATTTCTAGAATAATAGATTGATGAAGAATATGTTGTTGAAAAAGAAGAAAAAATTATTGATGTGATGAAAAATATTATTTTGCCCATGTTTGACGCACATTAAAATTCTCATTCTTATTCTTCTACTCATTTTCAACCACATATTCTTCAATAAAATAATATTTTTCATCACATTAATAACTTTTCTTTCTTTTAACCACACATTCTCCATCAATCTATTATTCCAAAATATGTTCTTTCAAAATAATATCTATTAAACATACTCTTTGTTGAAGAATGTGTGGTTGAAAATGAGTAGAAAAATGAGAATGAAAAAAATAATGTATACCAAATAGGGGCTTATAATTGGAGATGCTTGTGCAAATACAATTTAAGACTATTTTGGTTATCAATCAATGGATTGGGGATCAATTGTGTAATTTTCCCTAATTATTTTGTAGGATTTCACCGACCAACTTCTTGGCAATTAAGATAAACTTCAAGGACCCAAATTGAAACTAATCCATCTCTACATTCATTTCATTTTACTCCCTTTCCCCATTTCTGTCTCTCATACTTCTTCCTACACAGATACCTCTCAAAATCAAGAATTTTTCGATTTTTTTTTCTTTTCAGATTCTTTCACTTTTTCTTTCTCTCTAATCCAACCATCCATATCCATTGCCATTCACATGTCCACCTCTACATATACACAAGCACATTTATAAAAAAACTATTTCAATTTATTCTTTATATTTTTATAAATTTCTGCTCAATAAATTTTGTCGCACCATACAAAAACGAAAGCTGGATTTTCTATGTCCTTCCTCCATATAGTCCCAGATGTTGACCTTTTGTATCCCAATGTGTAGAATTTTCGTTTTCTTGAGTTTCTTTTAATTCTATGATTTAATGCGTTTCTTATTTTTTAAATCCATCACATCATCAATAAAAACGCAACTTCGAATTGCATTTCGAAATATTAATGTTTGGCATTAGGGATTTTTTATGGTAATTTACTTTCTGGTCATTTTGTATAATTTTCTATAATGGGTTTCAAATGGATCTGAAGGGTGTTCTTGAACTTCGAGATTTTGGCTGTTGATTTCAAGAACTGTTTGGTAATGTTGTTATTGAATGTGCATTGTAAAATAAGGAAAGATATAATTTTTTAGGGAAATTAATTATGGATCATGTGATTGGAGCCAAGTTTAAGCTTGGGAGAAAGATTGGTAGTGGATCTTTTGGAGAGCTTTACTTGGGTAATTATGATTTCCATTTATAAACTATAAATTGATTTTTTGAGCAGCTTTTTTTGGCTATGATGTTGTTTGAAACAATTGCACTTGAAATTAATTTCAGGAGTAAATGCACAAACTGGGGAAGAAGTTGCGGTGAAGTTGGTTAGTATAAACATTATGTTCCAATTTTTTATTCTGTGAATTTAAGTTCCTATATGGAATAACTTTTTACTTATGCATTATGAGTCTTCTATTGATCATTTTGAATAATTGCACTATTTATTATGAAACTGAAAAAGAGTAGTCTTAAACCATAATGGGCGAAGATTATTGAATGATGAACTTGTAGTGGTCCATCTACCTTTAGCTATTCCAATTTAGTTGTTAATCAACACCTTTATTTTTTATTGTTTACCTGTTGGGAATTAGTATTTGTATTTACTAAGCTAGTTCATTTGTCATGTTTTGGCTAATAACAAGACCTGTTACCAAAACTCTCTAGTGCAAGTACTGCTTCTCTGATATCTGTTTGTGCATTGATTTGTCCCAACTCCCAAGCTTAACTTTCTTGTGATTTTTCTCTTTAAATTCTTAGTATTTGTTTCTCTTGGAGAAATATAGTTCATTTTGTTTCCAGGAATCTGTTAAAACCAAGCACCCTCAACTTCGCTATGAATCAAAGTTGTATATGCTTCTTCAGGGAGGAAGTGAGTATTATACCTTCTGAACTCGATTGTTCCATTATTGGTTGTGTACTGAAGGCAAAGTAAATTTAACAATGCTTTTGTTTCTTGTATGAAGCTGGGATTCCCCACCTTAAATGGTTTGGAGTTGAAGGTGAATATAATGCCATGGTTATTGATCTTCTTGGGCCGAGTTTGGAAGATCTGTTTAACTATTGCAATAGGAAGTTCACGTTGAAAACAGTTCTAATGCTCGCTGATCAGTTGGTAAGTATGCCACCATCAAAGAAGTTTGTTTTCATTGCTGTTGCACCTGCTGTCTTACTTGTTGCCTTTGGTTCTATGTAGATTAATAGAGTTGAATACATGCACTCTAGAGGTTTTCTTCACCGTGATATAAAGCCCGATAACTTCTTAATGGGTTTGGGCCGCAAAGCAAATCAGGTAGATGCATATATGGGTTTACTGGGTGATACTATGTTTATGTCTGATTGTTTTGTTTTGATTGCACATTTGATCTTTTGTTTCTTGAGCATATCTCATTTTTCTTAAAAGTCTTTTCGTCACATCTGTTAAGACTCTTGGAAACATAATTGTTGCAGAACATGGTCATTCGTCTGTCATTTAAATGTCTCATTGTCTCTTGTATAACGTACATGGTAAGAAAAAGATAAAAATGATATATACTAGTACTGAGTACAATGTTTCATGGGTTCACTGAGTAAATGAAATAACCACTGATACATAATGTGGTACGTAAGAAAGATTGTATCTGTGATCTACTACTACTAGTTATGAAGTTGATTATTGTATGTATTTATGCATGAAGTTGTAAATTGTATGGTCTCTAATGGTGGTAAATTCTGAAGGTTTGAAGGAAATGAATGATATTAATTGCAAACTATGATAAAATTATGCTTGTTTGTAGAGAATCTGGAACTGAACTGAAGGATGTATTATTTGAGGTTTCATTTGCAGTTAGTCATTTCTAATCTTGATTACTAAAGTAAGAGATTATGCTGAGTATTTTTGTATTGGATTAATTGTAATAATGTTGGAAAGAGTCTTTTTTGTTTTAACCTTTGTAGAAGGAAAATATAAAAGAATTCACATTTGTTTATCTTTTGTACCTTTTTTTTTCTCATTGAGGGTTAGGCTATTTGACTGAATATCTTACATTATTGCATAGCGCACAGAAATGATTTTTTTTCTTCTCTGATCACTAGAGGTAAGCCTGGATTTCATGCATATTAATATTTGAAATTGGGGCATAATGAATACTTTTGTACTTTTTTTTTTGTCTGCTGTACTTCGCATCAGAACATAGGTCCAGAAATTAGCTTTGTAGATCATCCTTATCGAGTCTTTATGTTAGTCATGATAACAATAATTTATTCTTATTATTCCTTAGTTTTATTAGGTTTCTCATTTCATCTTTTGTTGATTAATCATTTGGTTATGTTATCACCATTGTTAGCAGCACGTCTCTCTGTTCAAAGGTGATTGATAAATCTAGTCAAAGGAACTTTTAGTTCAGAACCTGAATAATTGACTGAACTGGATGTAAATTTGCAATTTCTTTCAATACCTTTCTTTATAATTTTCCTTTTAATATTCTACTTGCCTTCTACCTGCCGTAATTCAACCGTATCATTTTTTGTATTTAATAGGTTTACATCATTGACTATGGACTAGCAAAAAAGTACAGAGATCTTCAAACTCATAAGCATATACCATACAGGTATCGATTTGAAACTCTATGTTTTTTGACAATTCATAATACTTTACTCACCCTTTCGACTATTTTAAATTTTGAATTGTATTTGCATTTCAAATTTGAGGACTACCTGTTCTGTATTGCTATCATCACCTAGAGTTTTAAATTAATTGCAACTAGAGTTTTATTTGGATATAAACAATACTATTAAAATTTTTAATACATGTAAATCGTGTTAATAGCTGACAACTATAGTTTTATTATTAACAATAGATAATATTATTAAAACTGTTAATATATGTAAAATTGTGTTAATAATTGACAACTATAATTATATTATTGAAAATAGATAATAGTATTGAAGCTTTTAATATATTTATATTTTAAAAGCTATATCTGAATCCTTGCTTCTTAGGTTAGTGGGTTTCACAAGAAAATGGAGACTTGTTTGAACTTTTGCAGTTGCATTCTATGCACCTGAATATATAGAAGTTTTCCATTCTCAAACATGGAGTTTTTCAACCTTGTTATTAATCTTTAATGCTTCATTGACCTTTCCCTTATTTCCAGAGAAAACAAAAATCTCACAGGAACAGCTCGTTATGCAAGTGTCAACACCCATCTTGGAGTTGGTGAGTGAACATTAAGATTGCAATCATTTACAAAATATGGCCATCTTTCTTCGTGATTATCGCGTAATGAACAAAAGAAAAGAAAAAACAAGTATAATTTGAAGATGAGCATAATTTCTGACCCTTGCAATGCTTCTATTTATTTATTTTTTCTTTCAGAGCAAAGCAGAAGGGATGATCTGGAATCTCTTGGATACGTCCTTATGTACTTTCTTAGGGGAAGGTTGAGGATAAGAGCTTTAATTCTGATTTCCCTATTTTCTTTGTACTCCCTGCTGCATGATTTACCAATTGCGTTTGTTTTTCTGTTCTAGTCTTCCATGGCAGGGCTTGAGAGCTGGCACTAAGAAGCAAAAATATGACAAAATTAGTGAGAAGAAAATGCTTACACCCATTGAAGTACTCTAACTTCCTCTCTGCCAAACACACTTGTTATGTATTAGATTCTGTCATAAAATGATTTTTCAATGTCTAGTTCTTGTGTGTTACTCTTCTTTTTATTGATACTCACGAATATAATATAGTTTATCATAGAACATTGTTTTGTTTTTATTGATAGTTGCTCTGCAAATCATATCCATCGGAGTTCATATCATATTTCCATTACTGCCGATCGTTGCAATTTGACGATAAGCCTGACTATTCATACTTGAAGAGGCTTTTCCGAGACCTATTTATTCGAGAAGGTAAATAAATTTAGATTTTTACAATTATCATTTATATTATCCTTTCGTTTTACTCTTTCTTGTTAACGATTATGATAAATGTTGTAGGTTATCAGTTTGACTATGTGTTTGACTGGACTATGTTGAAGTATCCCCAGATTGGTGGCTCCAGTTCTAGATCACGAGTTAGTGTTCTCTTGATTTTTGGCGTATTAACCTTGCTTTATTTCGAGATAAGATGCATATCTCATTGTATATTTTGTCTTTAACAGGAAACGATGGGGAAATTACCTTTAAACCCTGGACCATCAGTAGAAAGAGTCGAGAAGACTCCAGGTCTGCTTCTTCTTACATTTACTTCATTGTGTTCTGTCCTTCAAATCAACATTCAATGTGATTGTCTATATCATGTTCATTAATTCAAAGATTTCGAAGTCTTGTGCTGCATAGACGCATAATTGAATCTAAGGAAATTTGCTTAACCTTTTGCAGTTGGTGCAGAATTGTCCTCACTCTAAGAATTTTAGCAAAATAGGTGATATCGTTATCCTGACAGACGAAAAAAGTCTATAATTCTGTTATGTTGACATGTGAAAATGACTCGTGTCATTATTGTAAGAGCAAAGTGGACAGAACAGAAATAATTTTAACAAAAAATAAATAAAGGATGACATAAAAAGAAATGAAAAGATAAAAAATGGAAAAAACTGCCCCACAACCCCACCCCACCCCACCCCACCCCAATTTGATAACCACCAGCTAAATCAAACAGTTGCAGTGGCAACCACTGCCTCCGCTGCAGTCTTCATCATTCTGTGTTTGTCTCCCTTTGTATATACACATACACCACCAATGCAACCAATGTTGAAACCGCCACACACCAGCCATACAACTGCACTGGTTTCACAACAATCGAAAAGAAATATTCCACCATCAAATTCAACACCACAAGAAAACCCACCCAAAGCAAATCAAGGACCCACGACACTGAAGACCATTATATTGGGTGGCATTTGTTAGATTGAGAAAACAATGAAATTACTTATTTATAGTTGTGACATAATGCAGTATAGTTGACAAGCCATTAAATGGTTGCGTATTTTGACATCTAGTGAAGCAAGAAGTTCGAGACAGATTCTCGGGTGCAGTGCAGGCATTTGCTAGAAGGAATGGTTCTAGTACAGGCATGCATGGGGATCACTCGAGGCACAGATCTACCGAGGATGCACCATCATCAAAAGATGTGGTCGGTACTAACCTTTAAAGTTTGCATTTGTTTATAATCTACTTACTTCTGCTGCTACTTGGGGTTAAAAGCACTAGTGGTCACGGAACTTAGAATTTGTTAAAATTTGGTCATTTCGTCCAAAAATAATGAATATTAGTTGTGATCGTCATCCGTCCAGTGGCCAACGGCCCTTGCATCATTGTCCAATGCATTAAAATGCATCGCAACTCCATATGACAATGAATTGGGATCATGATAATCACTAATGCATTAGATAATGAACCAAGTGGTCCACCAACACCTACACCGGTGTTGATCATTACTAATGATGCATAGCATTACTCATCTTTTCATTTCTGTTGTTTTACTAATGGAAATGCTTGTGTGACAGTCTAGTAGACTGCGGTGTCACTTTTTTTATGTAGTCAAACTAATGGAAATTGAAGAAATGACTAAGTGTAACAAATTTTAAGTTCCGCAATCAATTTGAAACTAAACTTGAAATCTCGATCAATGTTTAGTGACCATTAGTGCACTTAAATCGTTACTTGTTTGTCCTTGAATCTTAATTTCACAATTGATTATTGATCTTCTAGCTCTTTGCGTCTGAACGAGGACAAGTGTCTCGACCTGGTAGTAGTTCAAGGAGGCCAGTATTGTCTAGCAGCAGGCCTAGCTCCTCTGGGGAACCCAGTGAAAATCGTCATAGGCGACTGGGCTCTGGCAGTGGTCGTCTATCCACCACCCAAAGGTTACAACCTGGAATTGAGTCCAAAACATCTTCTTTCACTCGCGCTTCAGCTTCAAGAAGTGCCCGTGATGATACTCTCCGAAGCTTCGAGTTGCTAACAATTGGCACAGGAAAAAGGAAGTGATGTAATGCCAAAATTTCAAGTTTTCAGCTACCCTCTTCCAATTTCTTAGATTTTTTTTTTCTTTCTCGTCAATTCTTGTTGTATCAAGGATATTAATTTGGGAACATACGGTCATGTGTGTGAAATATAATTATGTTCAATATGTTCCTTTTTTCTGCTTGTTAATGTGCAAAACATAGAGACCTTTTACAGGGAAGATGTGTACTGGTTCATTTGCAGTTGAAAATTTTGCATTAAAATCAGATTTATAAAAGTTGATGAAATGTATGGTTGAAAAGTTGTTGGGGTCATGAAAATTTGTTAAAGATTTTAGTATGATTAAAATTTACACCAAAGGGCAGCTTAATGAAATTGTGAAATGGAATGTAAATGTGGACAGGTAAGTTAATGAGAGGGTATTGTTTTGGAGGAAGGGGTGTAATCAATTTTTTTTATTTGCTTCACCATATTCAATTGTACTTAAGTTCTTAATCTTTATTCATTTTAAAATATATGCTCTTAAATTTTTTGCCCACCGAACTTTTATTTTCAACCCTCCATCAATTAGTTCATCTTGTCCTTGATATTGATTTTTGTCAAATTATTCAATTTGTGTGCTTTGAAATGAGGAAAAAATATTCTCACTTGTATTTATTGTTTTGTCGAAGATATTATAGGCAAGTAAATCATTTTACGCAATAGATCTTTTGGGCCGAAATAGTTATCAGAGAATATGTTATAATTAGTAAATGATCAATAAGAGTGCGAGTTGGAGACTTAAGTGTTGTAAAAAGCAAATATTACGCACTACAGATACAATTTATAAAATGTGATGTAACAAATAAAAAGTTTAGTGTGACTATTTAGGAATATTAATTTGTAACTAATATCTTCAACATCAAAATAATGTATCTTCCCAATATTTCATAATGCATGTAGGATTCACATGCTATAATGTTACATTTATGATTTACTAAGTACCCTTAGTTGGCATATTCAGGGTGTGTTTGGAATAGATTTTAATCCAATTAAAATATAACAATTATTGGTCTCACTCATCTAATAAAAGTCAACAATAACGACTAATTTTTAATTTTAATCAGATTTTAATCTATAACCGAACACGCCCTCAGACATGCCAGAAGGTTTTTTTTTTCATAGAAATTGCCAATGAGTTATGATCACGATGCAACACCATTTGGACGTGAAATTTGTGTCGATAAATATTTGCTGCAAAATATTAGTGGCTTCAAGCAAAAGGAAAATAAAGGGTGTGAAGATGCTTTAGTCCAAGAGTCTTAATCATTAATTCTCACTCCCTTTTCCTTTGCCAAAGAATATATAGATGCAAGAATTCAAAGCCATTAATCTTTCCATGGAGCTGCTCTTTAAGCATTATTCTTTTTCCTTTTGTGTATTCAAGACACTTCAACAAAAGTAGCCCTAAAACATCATATCTATTAAGGATCGCGATCAAGATCGATAGATAAAATAGAATCCAGAGATAAAGCTTGAGTTGTTGTAATCACAACTTTGTAATTGTAATATTATCATTTCATTTGTACCAATAACAACTTCTTAAGAAAGTCATATTAAAAATGTCAATTTTCTTGTAGTGAACATGCATTCCAAGTCATAACAAATTTTCCTGCATGATAAGAAATAATTAAAAAAAAATGATATATTTGTAAATTTTTGTTTTAAGTTTTTTCAAAAGCAATGATATATTCTGGGTTTTGTTTTAGCTAATCATATCAGCATTTTAGATTTGCAAATTTTAATAATTATTTCTGCGGCATATTTGACAAAACTTCAACAATTTTTTTACATTATCTTTTGGAAATCAGTGCTGAAGAATGTCTGAATGATAAACTCAGATCAGATTAGAGATAGATATTCATATTCCTAAAGATGATAACCTTTTATATTACACTGCCTTAGACCGTGAACTTATTACTACTAGTTTGAGTCTTGGTGATATATACCAAATATTAAATTTAATAGAGGTCAAACTAAAGTAAAAGTTCAGTTAAAATTCCTATTGCTTTAATGGATGGCTCATGAAAGGGAAAATAGAATATTCTCACAATTTGATTATATTATTAATAAGATAAGCTGGCCATACTGTAAAGTTGGGGTGGAACCGTGGAAGAGGATCTATTTTATTCCATCTATGTGTATTAGGAAAATGCTATTTGTCCACCGGGGTTGAAACCCTGGTGTACACACCCCTCACAAGAAGGCGGGGCCCACGACCAATAAAAAAATCGTCCACCACCCCCCCCCCCTCTTGTGAGGGGGTCTGTACACCGGGGGTGTCTACCCCGATGTACAAATAGCATGGTCCATGTGTATTAAGTAGGTCGGTACCTGTGTAGCACCCTCATCTATTTTATTAAGATCACTTCAAATTATGTACAGCTAAAGGAATTGTGCCCATTTTCAAGATCCTTGTTGATGATTGCAATTTTAATAGCAATATTCCTCGAGAATTTCAACTTTCTTGGCCTTTTAAATGCCCTCTTGCAACCGCGTAAAGGATGTGAAAAGAAGTGGCATCAAAGCCATGGCAGAAGAAATTTTGCAAGGAGAAGCAGTGGAAATCAGTTTGAAAGATCTGTCAAAGAAACTTGAAGACTTTGCAAAGGCTAGAGACTGGGAAAAGTACCACAGCCCTAGAAATTTACTCCTTGCTATGGTAATGTTTTTTTATTTCGTTTCTTAGTGCGTTTTTATGCTAAATGTGTAACAAACGACTCTAATTATGGCTTACGTTGCTTTATAAAAGCCTGGTTGGTAGGTTCGTAACTACTTAGACACTGGAGGTTTACGAAGCTAGTTTTAAGGATGAGTTCCACCTAATGCACGTAGTTGTAATAATTGGTAGGGTTATGTCACTTTGTCAGAAGGTGGTTGATAGATGGAGTGACACAATGTTAGTTGGCAATTTGTGATTGGATGAAAAACTGATTGTGTTTAAAATAGTCCAATGATGAAATATCATGTGGCATTATGTCAAAAAGGAATGCTAAATTTTAAGAACACCACTACTTGTACATATTTGTTTACACATTTCTTTATAGAATGCTGAGTTGGCTATCAATTTCACATTATTTGGACAACTTTCCGCCATTTATCTTTACAAGTGCTTATTTATCTTTGCAAGGTAGCATGCCCTGATTTTCCGCCCCTCGGTACAAAGTTTCCTATTTAATTTGTCTATCGGATACCTCTCATCTAGGCACCGCAGTCTTAAAAAAACTAAATAAACAAAAAAGTGGGGAGATTGAGCCAGATATCAGTATTAAGAACATATTTGTACATTGAGATTTCTTCAAGTTGCTCCACCACTGGGACGAGTTTTCCTAATCACGATATCTCTTGGCATATATGAATACAGGTTGGTGAAGTAGGAGAGCTATCGGAGATATTTCAGTGGAGGGGAGAGGTGGACAAAGGGTTGCCAAACTGGAAAGAATCAGATAAAGAGCATCTTGGTGAAGAATTATCTGATGTGCTTCTTTATCTCATCAGGCTGGCTGATATTTGTGGCATTGATCTTGGTGATGCTGCTACAAAAAAGATTGTTAAAAATGCAATCAAATACCCTCCCAAAGTCATGTTCTGATAAAATCTCATAAAATGTTTTTGATTGTACGAGAAAGTTTGGATAATGAATGCCGAAATAAAATTTCACTTCTTTTTAAGGTCGACTACGGCTTGTTTGGTAAGGTTGACTATGGAGTCGGACTGATGCAAAATGTATACTAGCTAGGGTCATTGCAAGATAGAATTCATGCACACAATACAAGCTCTTAGAGAATTTCAGACTAATATAAAGAATTGAACTATAATTTTATGTATTGTGTAACAAGTACATGTGTGCCTCTGAAACCATTCAAGATATTGACTGGAATTGGCATAAATTAACATCAAAACGATGGAACGATGCTATTGAACATTATGCATGTAAATTTTCAACTTTCGAGCGTGACATAAGCAATACATAAAAATAAATACGACTAAAATGAGAGGGCCCTGATGGAGTTGAACTCGCCTACGCACCCACCAATTTTCCAAGCTAGCTCGTCGTTTTTTAGTTTTTCGGAAAGTAAATAAAATTTTAAAATCAAAACAAAATAGAAGGAGAAAAAAACTGACATTGTTTTTTGTTTTTGTTTTTTTTTTTTTTTTTAGAATTACATAGTTAATTAATGTTGGTCAGATATAAAAAACAATTTACAAGTAGAATTTGAAAGCTCAACAAGTATTTTTTATATAGCCTTTATTTGATCCCAATTTTTCTCAAAATACATTTTTCTCCCTCTTCTTTTCATGTACACATTTTTCAATATAATAACATTACACACAACCCAAAAACGCTTCCTTCATTTTTAATTATACATTCTCCATCAATTTATTATTACAAAATGCATTATTTACTAGAAATGAGTTCAAACATGCCCGTAATTACTACACAATTTATTTATTTTTTTACAATAAATCAAGTTGACTGGGCTCATCATGGGTCGCCGAGCTAGAAAATCTAATCTGACACGGCACAAACTCCCGAACATTTGCCAATCTCAAATGCGTCGATATCATGGTGATTTATTATTTCAATTAATCATTTCTTCGAACATAAAGACGAGACAAGCTTGAAAGGTACAATATTTGTCTTTTTGACTTGGAAGACTGTAATGCAAAAGAAAATACAGATATGGTCGCCTGAGATTCAAACTTTAAACTAGTTGGATGGAGTAGAAAATTTTCTTTTGAAATTCACTATTATATACTTGATCCATGCATAATATCATGAATAATGGATACAACAACCCACTTATTATGACGTATCAACTTGTGAAATGGTATTGGACCAACCAGGGCTATTTCGATCCAGTGTTTCAACCTGCGGAGTGCACTTTAGGCTTGGTGCGCATTAGGGCTGGCCGTGGGTCGGTTCGGTTAGGGTATGTTCGGTTCCAAAATTTTCGGGTATTTAATAAATGAAACCGTCGGGTCCAAATATAATTATGGAACCGTTCAGGTTCGATTTCGTACCATAATTAATTTTTTTAATATTTACAGCAACACTACATGAATAGAACTAATGACATTTCATTCGTAACTTTTATAAATTAACATATCATAATTCAAAAATATATAAATAATTAGCTATCGAATAACATTAATTCAATGCATATAAATACCAAGAAGTAGATATTAATATTAAAATATCGGTGATCCATATCAGCAGTCTGCCTGCATAAAGAAAATGAAATATAAATCACAAATTATTTGATTTAATCATCAACTACTTGAACACAATTATAAAAATAAAATTTATATAGTACCTAATTTAGAAGTGTTGCATCAGCGCGGTTGTGGAAAATGGAAATTGCTTATGGTTTCAGGAGAGAGAAATGATCTTGAAATTTTATCTCGTTTGACGGCTTTAAATTTAATGAGTAAATTCAAATGGTCATGTAGTCATATCAATTATTAAGATATAAATATGATGGAAGTCCATATTCTTTACAAAAACTGCAAATGAATCCCAAACTTCATTGTTTCTTATCTTTAAAATGGGCTAACAAGTTTTAAAATGATTTAGGCTTTAAAATTAAAATTATGAATCGATCTGATTTATTTAATTAAATTGTTAATTTATTTAGGAAAAATAAAATAATTTAATTAATCAATAAAAAATAAAAAATTATTTAGTTTCGGTTCTTATTCGCTTATTCGGTTCTTGGTCTAGACCCGAGACTCGACCCAAACCCATCGGTTCTCGATTCGAGTACCTATTCAGATATTTAACTTATGAAGAACCACTCAATTCGGTTCGGGACTTTTGTCCAGCCCTAGACTGCACGTTATGTTTTGATACCACCAGGATTGAACTTGTTGTATATTGCAAAAATGAATGGGTTAAAAAAGAAAAGCAAAGTCAAAATCGTCGTCGTCATCATGATCATTATTTTTTTATTTCGGCATAATCATTGTGCGATTAAGTCTATTTACTATTAAATCGAAGTTAAGCTGGTTGTAATGGGTATTCTAATCCATTGCTCGGCAATGGGTTTTTTTAGTTTCCCTGTTTCATAATCTAGCTGAGCAACAAGATTAGTCTATGTCACATGCTTGCAATGATTCATACAGCAAGTCATTGAAAAAATGGCATTGTTGACTTACAAGTTCAACTTTCATGGTATTGTGCTGGTGCATGTTTTATTACATCAGAATCAGTTTATTTAAAGGATTAGACTTCGATAATTTTCATACTTTTTTGACTCTTTCATGGTTCAACTAAGGTCGTCATAAAGCTTGTGCTGGATCGGTAAAAGCTCATGGAGGTTTTAGGGACTCAATGTGACATCTACGGTGATATGTGAAAATTTTGCATTAATTTCTCCACCAGTCATGACAGAGATTTGAAGATTATAAGCTAGTCAAACATTATTTTAATCATATAATCCTTAGGATTCATAATTTTTATTTACTTTTTAACCACACATTCTCTTGGGACCCACTGATTATAAGCGCTAAAAAGCTTAGCCAAGCAATTACTTGGTATTAGGAATAAGAATTTGAGACAAAAGCCGGCATACTATCATAAAATTTTAACACTGATACATGTAAAGGATAGACAAAGTACCTTTGAAAAACCCATAGTCGGAGGGGATAACTCTACAATATGATTATGTTCCGCGGTCAAAGAGATAAATTTAGAGTATGATTACACTGTACACCTTTAATTTCTTTATTGATTGGTACATATTTTTGGGGATACAGAGAAGTGTAGGATTGGACATTATGAAAGCTTTGGATGGAAATGAACAATTTGTATTAGTAAAAAGCTCATTCATTTGTTCAGATCCCAAAAAGTTCCGAGTCAAGAGGTTTGTTCTACGTTGGAGGCTAAACAGCGCAATTGTTGAGCCAGTTACCGAAACTTCACCCCTGCCAATCCTGACCCAACATCGAAAGTTCCTATCCTTCTGCACCATTTTGCTCAAGTATTCTACTAGTTACATTATCAAACAATGCCCATGGCTTTAATTTGCCTAATGTATGGCAAAACATTCTTTAACAATGATGAGATACTGTAGAGGTAAGAGGTTATACAATATGGCAACCTAATTGCCCTCAGAACCATGTTCTGTTGTACATCTCAGTACAAAATGGTCTAAAAATAACAAACGATACAATAAAGTAAGGTTACCTCACGCAATTACGAAAACCCTTAGCTCTTCCAGGTCTCCCCAGAGTGATTAGCGTGTCTGAGTCGAGGAATGTAACTTCAAATTCACCAGTTCCTGGATTAGATGTCGGCCTTAATCCATCTGGTAAACGGGGTATATCCAATGGTGGAAGTAGTGATAAGCTTCCAGTTGTCTTCACAGTTGTTTTTTCGAATGTTATCTTGATTTTGCAACTTTCTGTTAAAAAATTTGAGGAACATTCATCAAGAAAATTTGTAATCCATCTCTATAAAATTAAGGAAAAGGCTAAAAGAGGCCTTTAAACTGAAAAACCGAATATATATAACCCATTTGACATGGCTTCTGAGAAGTCAAAAAGAACTTTTGAGACTCAAAAGTTACTTTTGGACCATTTGGTTATTTTTACAAAAGTGTTTCATCTAATTAGAAGAGCTTTTAAAGAAAGCTGGTCTAATGTAGCTTCATCTAAAAGCTCTTTCGGAAGAGAAAATTCTTTTGGAAATTAGTTTCAAAGCACTAATTAAGGCAGCCTCCTCAAAAAACTTTTTCTACAAGTAGAAGCAAAAGCAAAAGCAAAAGCAAAAGCCTAGCCAAACGCCCCCAAAAGTTACTAACCTATAATTTCAAATTTGTGGGCTAAAGTGCCAGTTACTTCAACAGGTGGAAAAGGCCATGGAGCACCTAATTCAAGCTCTACTATGTTGTCAACATCTTTGCTAAAGATGTCAATCCTTTGGAATACCTGATCAGAAACAAAGACTTACATCAGATAATAAGGAAATACTGCATTCCAGCATGTTTTTCTAAGCTCAAAAGTTGCTTAAATTTACTTTGAAGCAACTTTTTATTTCCAACATGTTTAGATAATTTTTTTTTTAAATAAGTAATTCTTTTCTTATTTTGTAAGAAAATAAGTTATATACTTTCAAATGAAGCAACTTACTAATTTTCAACTTTGACCAATAAAATAATTTATTTTACAACCTTCTACATAAACTCTACACTAAAACGGGCTGGAAAGTTGTATGCCTAATTTATGCAGAGTGGGCTATTTATTTGTTTCGGACGTGCTCTAACATCCTAACTTTTGCTTATTGTCATACTTGTATCACCAACTTTATTTTCATTGCACTCCTATCTTCAACATTCTGATAGTTAGCATACTCTGTTGGAAAAATGCAATTTTCATTTCCTTGACATATCTCCATTGGAGAGGTTTTTGGCCACTCTGAAAATTTAAATCACAATTTAGATTTATTTTACATCAAGATTGGATATGCTCTTAGGCCATAGTTTGTAATTCAAACATTTATTTTAAAAATATATTTTATCTAGTCAAAGATTTAAACCAAAAAGTTATTCTTGGCACTCCTTTCATTGTTCAAATTTATTATTTTCAAGTTGATTCAAAATGTCTTACAACCAATATTTTGGAGCAAGATAATTTTTTTTTTTAATTTACAAATCCTCCATCTTTTAAAGTTGTGAATGCTTTAAAAGAAGCATCGATTTCAAAAATAATTAATAATATCAATTTCAAAAAGAACATATTCAATTTTTAAAAGAAGAAGTCAGATTTCAAAGAATTGAGGAACGTATTATATTCAAACCACCCCTTGACCAACTTTTAGATACATTTGTATTCTATGATGTAATGTTCTAAATAAAATGGTCTGTTTGATTGTGATTTTTGGTTTCGGATTTCTTTAATGTGAGAAGATTCCAAGATTTTCTTGAGGTTAACATGTAGATAGCTATTAATCATATACTTTAGAACCATGCTAGATGTACACACTTGGTTCACATTATATTTCACATCCCCCTCACATGGGGGTGGGGCCACGCGATGTGATGGGATGTAAAACTTAATGTGAACCAATTGTGTACATTTAACTTTATTGTATACTTTAACGTCAAAGTTTTAACAATTTTTGAAGCCTTTCTAAACCGGCATTAGGTTACTTATTTCGATATGAACATTAAAATTACTTTCAAAAAGTAACAATTTCTTTTTCTTAAACTTAGCCTGGCCAAGTTTCGCCGAAACAAAAATTTTGTACGTTGTACACATGACTCTATTTCGGCAAACTGCTCCAGGCTCAAATGGATGATATCCCGATTCTTATTACTGAGCAGTGCATGGAAAATATGTAAAAGGAAGGAAGCAGAGGAAATCAGGATCTAATATACTATCAAGAACCAGATGGAGTGTGTAATTTTACACATAAATGGGAGAGTATGTAATATAGCTATAGACCTATAGTTGTGCTGTACTTGAAAGGAGATCGGCATATAGTGAAGTACGAGTATCACTGGTCGAACTTTTTTAAAAAATGCTCAATTTTTATCATGGTTATCAACCCCTACTTCTAGCTTTAACTCTGTCTTACATGAAAAGAGATTATCATCTCATTAGTCGACCATTGAAAAAAAAATAACCAGTTTTATTATGATTATCAAGCTTTAGCTTTGTTGTATTTGAAGAGAGATTACATTTAATGAAGTACGAATCTAATTAGTCAATTTTTTCAGAAAATAATCAGTTTTTTTTTTTATGACGTAGGAACCCGCAGTCGCTACTCGTCAACGGAGCCCCGACCACCATGAGTGCGCACTGGATAAACCTCCCTCTATGTATAGTAGCCTGCAAATCACATAGGAGAGGTAAATTGCACTAGACAAGTCTAGTACGACGGGCTCGACCGAGGAAGTGTTGGCAGGTAATTCGAATTCGTGACCTTTGATCTCCGCGTTCACCTACTCTACCTTTAACTCTTCAGTTTTTATTATGGCTCGAGCTAGTTCTAGCATTAACTCTTCAATGACATACGAACCTCATTAGTCAAACTAAAAAAATAATCAATTTTAATTATGTTTATCAAGCTCTAGCTCTGTTGTACTCGAAAAGTCATTAGCATATGGTGAAGTAAGAATTTCATTAATTGCTTTTTTTTTTCTTTAAACCAATTTTTATTATGGTTATCAAGCTCTAGCTATGTTGCACTTTAAAAGAGATTAGCATTCAATGAAGTACGAATCTAATTAGTTGAAAAATAATAATAATCAATTTTAATTAAGTTTATCAAGCTCTAGTTGTGTTGTTCTTGAAAAGAGATGTATGAAACTCATTAGTCGAACTTTAATAACCAGATTTTATTATGGTTACCAAACTCTAGCTCTGGCTCTAGCTCGGTCGGTCGTACTTTAAAAGACATTAGCATTTAATAAAGTAAGAAACTCATTAGTCCAACTTCTAAAAAAATAACTAGTTTTTATTATGGTTATATATGAAGATGAAGCTCTAGCTCTAGCTAGGGACGACAAAAAAGTTCGTCGGCTTGAGCAGTTCGGGCTCGGCTCAAAGAAAGCTCGGGTCGGGCTGGGCCCGCTCGGGCTCGATTACACCAAGCCTCATTTTATGTTACCGAGCTTTTTTATTTATTTTATAGTACGTATAAATCGTACAAATTTTAAATTTTTTAAATAAAAAATGTAGATTTAACATTTTAAAAAAAATAAATCGATTCGTCGAGCCTTATTTTTTGGCTAGGCTTTGCTCGGCTCGGGTCCAAAAAAACTCAAGCCGAGCTTGAACCTTTTTTTTTTCGGCTCATTGACATGGCTAGCTCTAGCTCTATTGTATTTGAAATAAACTTAGTAATCGAACTTAAAAAAAAAAAAAAAAACAGTTTTATTGTGGTTACAAGCTGCTACACAGTAATAAAAAGGCTAAATTCCATGCAAAATTTTGTGCTCACTTTGTACGACGAATGGATTCTCCTGCATATTTCTTGAATGCTGCTACACATTAGCTATGGATTTGAACTTGCAATCAAGCATATGTCTACAAAGGGAGGCTTGAGCAAGTGGATTGAGTCTTTTCCTGTCTAGAGACTAGTGGATTACAATCATTATGCTTTAGATGAGGTAACAGGACAAGTGAGTCGAACGATACAAGAATGCCTAGGCGAGAGATCTTTAACTGTATCAAGCAATTCAGTAAGGTTCTCAGCTACATGTTAAAAGAACAAGATATCTTGACGGGTGGGATTGAGTTGCCACATTAAGATAACGACACGTACGACCTCAATAATAAACATAACAACGATTGTTTCTTGGTCGAGGGTCGAACCAATCAGATTAATTGATATTTCTATTAACCCACAAGTTACCAACAATTTTGTTAGATTTGGGCTGCTTCACTATTCAGATTAGTTGGGCCTCTTTAATTGGTTTAACCCTAGTATATATATATTACTTGGGCTTGTATGTTCTGTTGGGCCAAACTAACTAATATTGTTAATGGCCATCTTGACTCTACACGTGGCTGACCTTTGGATGGTTGGATGAAGGTATCAAAGAGACGGTCTATTATTCGTAGCTTCTGGACTCTTCGATGGTAGACTGATTCATTTTCTTAGGGTTTCTTTCTCTCTGTATTCTCGAATGGCTCTCTGGTTCTTTCGTCTCTGAGATCTTCTTGTGTGATCTGTGTAATATCTNGGCCATCTTGACTCTACACGTGGTTGACCTTTGGATGGTTGGATGAAGGTATCAAAGAGACGGTCTATTATTCGTAGCTTCTGGACTCTTCGATGGTAGACTGATTCATTTTCTTAGGGTTTCTTTCTCTCTGTATTCTCGAATGGCTCTCTGGTTCTTTCGTCTCTGAGATCTTCTTGTGTGATCTGTGTAATATCTTAGTGATATATTTAGAGTGTATTGTGTATGCACATCTGTAAGAGAGTGAGATTGTTGTGAAAGGCTAGAAGAAATTCGTAAAGAAATCAAAGATTTCTTCATACATTCTGTAATCTGAACTTTGTGATTTTCTTAGTGGATTCGAGCCTAATCTACTTGGTAGATGCTCAACGGGTGACTAGGCTTTCAAGCTGAACATCCGGGCCCCAACAAGGGGAGAAAAAATCCTTCGTGTTCTTTTTCTATTATTCTGCAAAGTGTGATTGTTTATATTTTNGATGCTCAACGGGTGACTAGGCTTTCAAGCTGAACATCCGGGCCCCAACAAGGGGAGAAAAAATCCTTCGTGTTCTTTTTCTATTATTCTGCAAAGTGTGATTGTTTATATTTTGTTATAAATCATTTCCTAAACCAACAAGTGGTATCAGAGCTCTCTACTATGGAGTTAGGGTTTTCTAGTGAATCGTTCTTTGCAAATCCGAAATTTTTCAAATATTGTTTTTTTGAAAAAACACTAAATCGTTTTTGATAAATTTGAAACTGTGTGTTTCTTTATTTTTTGTTGATTCAATTCTTGATTGGATTCTTGAGAAAAACCTTTTTCGATTTGTGTGATGGAATCTCTGTAAATAACAAACTTGTTGTTTTCTGCGTGAAAAACAATTTTTTAAAGTTCTTGATCCTTAAGGCTTTGGCTTCCTATTGTATCCCTGGTTTCTAACTGTAACTCGTTACTGAGTTGGTGTTCTGTATGAACTCGTTCTAGGTTACCACGGTTTTGAGTTGACTCGTTTCGATTCGTATTGAGTCTTCCCTGAATGCACTGAGTTGCTGTGACTCGTTGATTCTTGATGTTCAATTGAGGAAACTTGAATCAGTTCTGGTATTTTCTCATACTCCGGCTTCTCTGAAACTTTGAGGTTTCAGCTCTGGTATAATCTTCTCAACTCTGTTTAATTACTGCGATTAAATAGCTTTGCATTGTCTATTTTTCTTGACTTGGTTATTAAGTTAAGTAGCTCTCCTCTACTTTCCTTTGTCCAAGATCTCTCTGAAGATCTGGGAATCTGAGGGAGTAGGGGATAGCAAGGGCTATCACCCCTTAGACCTGTCACACTGGTAACTCTGCATGTAATTTCCCTCGTTGCTCATATTATTAGTCCTGAAATCATTTCTTGGTACACTGTATATACTGTTACACTTTGTGTGAAACACATACTTGCTACTTCTGTGAATCTGTCTGTAATCATGAATACCTCACACAAATTTGAAGTAGAGGTTTGGAGAGGGACTGGGGATTTTAACCTTTGGCGTCAGAAAATTAGGGCTCTGTTGTTACAACAGAGATGTGCTGTTGCTATGGATGGTACTTGGCCTGCTGAATTTAGTGCATATAG
>CAIGRS010286648.1:0-11693 GCA_903798395.1 Fraxinus floribunda
ATCTGGTAGAGTAGATAAATTCAAGAAATAATATGTAACAATCCCGCTATAGGTACAGGATTCAATTTACAGAAAATTTACAGGTTTTTAAAAATTGATGACAGGGCATTTAATTTTTTTAAAAAAAAGTCAAAAAACTAAAACCAAATGACTCAAGCCTCTCAGCCTCTCCGTTCATCTTGCCCCAATTTCACAGAAAACCTAGTGCACCAAGTCCCACCCAAATCGAAACCGCCATCGCACTACACTCAACATCAGAAGTCCAGAAATCGACCAAACCCAAAACCCTCAATTTCTTACAAACCAATTTGAATTCAATACAGACCTGCTTTTATTCGCACCCTCGTTTCTGGCTTTTCATTACTTTCCTCTTGTTTCTAGCCCTCGTCATTTTCATTGCTCGCACTCCGCCACTGTCTTTCCCGGCTGAATACGCTACCATCGTCGCCTCTGACAACCATTTACCCCATCCAATTACCATCATCTGCAACAACACTCGAAGTGAGACTGATAACGCCCCCTTCCGATGCCGAAGAATGCGGGACGGGGAAAATTTATGTTTACGACCTTCCTTCCATGTTGAACAAAGACTTGGTGCTATGTTTACAAACCCATGGAACTGTTAAGTGAATCCTATAGGATTGATTCATTGCATTAGTGAGATTTGATGAAGTCTGTATTTTTTACGAGTTTGGTTATTAATATCTATTCACGTTGTTTCATTTCCAGTCATCGACAACAATGAGAGGAAGAAATTTTGGGTGAAAGATGCCACTTTAGGTGGGGAGTCTGATTCCGTTACTAATGTGGTGAATCATGCGCCGAACGAGAGAGACGAAGAGCTGCCAAGACTGTTTGACGGGCTAGCGAGAAATGAGGCGTCGACATATCACTGCAAATTACTTTCAGCAAGGGAAAAGAAATTGCCAAATGTGGTGGCGATGCAAAGGGTTCGGAATGATGGATATGCCATCAGTCATTGTAGTCTCAAATTGCTCCTGTCTTAGAATCTTAGCCCCATTTCTAGTTCATATGTAAACTACTATCACTTTGTGTTTGAATGATAAAATTTCTATGCAGCTAAAATCACGGTTTGAAATCATATTCAACTGAAAAAATGGTTCAATTCAGTTTGATTACAGAAATTTGAAATTGTTTGATCTGCCCTGAAATTTTTCCATACAATTTGGTTTGAAAAGAGACTAAAACCTGCTTGTTCACCCCTTCGAGATATTTGTACTGATCAAAAGAGAATAGTAAAAACCTGTCTCATAAACGAAGCTTTCTTTGCTAATGAAATTCTAGTTGCATGAGAGGAATGGCGATTCAAGACGTCAAAACCAGTTTTACAAATAATCAATTATGAAAGAAAAAAAAATGAAGACAAAAATTTCATTTCATCATATTCTGTTGCAAAGAGAATTACAACCCCCAAGAACGAGTAAATACGAACCATCTTGCAAAAGAGTTGCTAAAATGGCACGTTCTTCGTGCTGCGTGGCTAGAAAACTTTGAGTTCCTAACTCCATCCACTTGGACATTAAAGGATCAAACACAAAATGATCACGTACAACAGCCAAATAATGACTTCGCAGGTTGCAAAAGTAAAATAAGGCCAATGGGAGGTCAAGTCGAAAACCATCTCAACTATGTCTACGATCAAGACAGAATTCACAAGATAACAAGCAATAGTATGATCAAATCAAAACATGAATTTTGTTTATAACAACACAACAATATAAGTTATCCTTTCGAAAGGATTCAGAAAAGTATACAGCCTAATGCAAGTGAAACACGTCATAAAGTGTCGATCAAAATATGCCTCCCTTATTTCATTTGGTTTAACCTTGAGGAGTAGCTCAATTGGTCAGGCCTTGGATTTGCTCCCCAATGATCACTAGTTCGAGTTCCCTCAGGGCCACTGAGGTGAGAAACGGCTGTAAACTTCAGGGCCGTGGGATTAGTCGAGGTGCGCGCAAGTTGGCCCGGACATCCACGGTTATCAAAAAAAAAAATATGCTTCTCCCACAAAAGCTTAACAAAGATAATAGTTCCGTGATGAGAGAATATATTCAACTATTGCAGAACACAGTGCATATATCAAACAGTTCCTGAACAATGCAGAACGTTTTCAAACGGGAGAAGAATATGCTACAATTTCTGATGTACAAAGTGATTATATACTAAAAATAACCTTCAGTATGAGAAAAAATACGGAGATTAGCCTCACGAACAGAGCTGAAAATTCCCTATCTGGAGATTCATACTAAGTGCATGTTTGGAAAAGTTTACAATTGCTTATAAGTTGGTCAAACCCTATTATTATCCACAAATTCAACCTGCAACTTTTACTAACTTTTTTGCCACACATTCCTTGGGGCATACTGCTTATAAGCACTTGAAAGCTTAGTAAGCAAGCTATAAAAAGCAAGTACTGTACAATGGTTGATTGTCGTATCCCTAGGCTAAAAAATTATAGATATATAATAACTACTTCATCAAAGAGTTGATCCTAATTCTTTTGAGAATCACCAGGTAACAAATTATTCAACGCGCCAAAGGGTGTCACAATCAAATTTGACTAATGTGAAAATGTTCTTCTACAGCTCAGGTGACCTTTCATAAACTTCTATTAGCCCTCTACGGCACTCAAAAAATATTTTATTTAAGGGGCAACAAGATTTCAGGTATTCTGAGCTTTTAAACAAGACAATAATATCAAACATGATTGCTCCACACAAACGGCAAGTTCATCAAAAACCATGTCCTATGTCCTCACCTGTCATCTGACGAACCATAATTATAGATAACTCAGTCAAAAACTAATATACACATCACCAATGCAAACAGCTTTGGGGACCTAAAACTTGGTATACTTTCTTAGCACCAAAAGAAACTATTCTGAGGATAAAGCACCATACAGTACATATCCATGCTGCGTACTACACATGATGGGAACTACACAAGACAGTAAAATCACCTCAACAACCCGCTGCCACCAATAACTGAAGAGGTGGGACCCTACTAAATCACTTGCAGGCACAACACGACATATTGAAAAGCTTATTGCTGTCATTAGCTGGTCAATTTTGATATTTTTCTAATGCTTTTGGCCAGCGAAGAAAGTCCAGAAGAAGAAAGTCATTTATCTTATTAATTCAAAATGCAAAATCCCGTCTTGAAGAAATGTCATCCCAAGGATCCAAGTTTAGAACATCCAACTAACTTCTTGTTAAACATAAAACAAATAAAGCCAACTTGTGTCATGTCTAATATTATTTGTAAAAGAAGGTCAATCCACAATTGCTTAATCATCAAGGAATATAAAGAAAACTTGTCGGAAGCATAATAGACACCCTTTGCCAACTTATTCCCAGCATCTTCGAATTATCAAGGGGTAGAACCTTGAAAAAAGTGGAAAATAAAATTACTTCTAACTTGAAAGATCTTGCTCATCCTAAAAAATCCACCTGGTAACGGAGACAATGGTCCTCAAGTAAATGCAACATAGAGCGTGCAGTGTTTTCCATTTATTCACCCTCTGAAGCAAATGTTATACCACCCCTTTTACAAGCAATCAAGGAGATAGCACTAGGAAACATGAATTTAAAGGTAACGTATATTGAAGAAGTCGATTAACCTCGAAAAACTCAAGAGTTCCCTTACAGCAGAGAAGTACCAATATGATAAAATATCCTACATGCAGATCTTTAGATGGTCTGCTGCAATGCACCAGTACTACTAAAATTTGTACACGATTTTCTTCTCTTCCAACCCCATAGAGGCTTTATACTTATACAATGCTTCATCTGAAACTTGAGTATGATAATTCACAACCTTCAAATAATTTTAAATACTGTAGAAGCCTCTTCTCTATTCCAATCTCTGCCATAGACAAACCAAAAGTAACAACAATGCTCCTTTTCCATCAAGCACAGCTCTTATCGCCGAGAAATGTCATCTATGACTTTGGGCAGTTGTGATTTAGACGAACACAATTCAAAGGTAAAATAACAAAGCTTCCATTTGCCTTATTTAGACAAACTATTTCAGCAAGATTATATGAAACAACAAAAGGGCATACCTCAATAATATGATCCGGAGCCACCACTTCCCATATAGCTACTACCACCCATGCTTCGTCCAGAGTAGAGCGATGAGTAGGAGCTGCCACCAACCTAAAGTTCCAGAATCAAGTATGCATTAGAAAGTACATGAAAACAATACAACCTCTGAAGAGAAGTAATATCATAAATAATAAACGTACATCACTTCCTCGGGACATGTAATCGCTCCCATAGTTTGATGAGTACATCCCACTAACATCACTACCACCATAAGAACCTGCAGTGACGCCAGCGCACGTCACGTGAATGACCACCCGTGCATAACAAATATCAGAAGGGATTAATCTTTCTTCGTTTAAAATATGAGATCAAAAGCAGTTCAGACAAATCAATAAACTTGTTAATTTACAACACAGAATTTACCTCCACCATAGCTCATTCCCTGACGACTATCGTATAGCCCGTGAGAATCTTGACTGGAGAAGGACCTTCGGCTACCATCATAGCCTAGATTTGACCTACCAAGCCTGCAAATCATATGAGAAAGCCCATACGAAAACGCCAAAGTTAAAAACAAGGGCACAGGATCCAAGAGATTACATTTATGTTTTAAAAATATATACATGATAACAGACCTATCACTGTAAGCATCAGCATATTGAGAAGAGCTTCCACCAAGATCATAATCCAAACGAGCACGCGAATGGCGAACTCCCGCCTCAGCATAGCTAGGAGGAACATCGTCCTTGCATACATAGTCAATGTCAGTTTTCACATTGAAGATTTCACAAAAATTTTAAAAGATTGAGATTGAAAACGGCATTATACAGAAATATGTTCCAAAAGAGAAATTACCACTGCAGCATACGGATGTTTTGACCCAGATACAGAATCATATTCACGCCCTCGTCCCTCGCGATAAGTTGGAGGTGGCCTTTCATACCTTTGGCTGTAAGTATCATCAACATAAGCACTTCTTGCAGCAGTGCGAGATGTACCACCTATCGGCAAATCAGGGTAACCGGATCCACGAGGAGAATAGTCGTCCCTATATGACGAGAGTCTCCCCGGTGGAACTCTAGAATTATAGTCTGTGGCAGCCATGCTCCTAGGGCGAAGCTCCTCACGGTGACCATAGTCCCTCTTCAAACTGCTCTTGGGATAATCTGAAACTGGACAGAAAAAAATTTGTTGACGCTGAAAGTGAAGTATACAGCTGAATGGAACTTAAAAAGATAAATACCAGGTGGTCTCCTGTCATAGGACCTCGGTAACGGAGCCGGTGGCCTAGTCCTAGGAGGCATTGTCATAACTGGTCGTCTATCACGTATAGGGGCAGGCCTTTTAAAACCACGATCAACTATGGGTGGCAGACGTGCTCCATAGCCTCTTGTCCCGCGGAGGGGGATACTATGCGGAACTGGACGACTCCATGGACTCCTAACACCTCGAACCGATCCACGGCCAGGCCGAAGATCTTCCCAAGAACTATGTCTACCTTTGCCTCTTTGGAGTGGTCTGGAAAGCCTGGCCCTAACTCTAGCCTGGAATAAGTAACCATTTAGCACCCATTGCAATAGGCACAAGAACATAGAAAAATAACTTATCTATAGGTGGAAAAAAACCTTATTATCTCCTTCACCCAATTCCTCGTTATTGATTCTTTTAGCACAATTAACTGCTGCGTCATGGGTATCAAATGTGACAAATCCAAAATCTTTTCTCCTGGCAGACGGCATGTTGCGGGCTAGCTCGACTTTTTCAATTGCCCCGTGTTTTTTAAGAAGTTTCCGAATGTGATCCTCGTCCCAAGAAGCAAGAAGACCATCCACAAACACAGTTTTAACCTGAACTCAAGATTACGAGTACCGACAGCATAAAAAGGTATGTTGCATCAAAAAAGGAGATATGGATTAAAGCCCTACCAATTACATCCCAAAAGCAATAATAATAGTTAATAAGATAGTGCCTAAAATACATTGAAATTAATAATACATGTATGCAAGAGCAAAGTGATGATATAGTGGTCAAAGATCAGAGCAAGGTAGAAAACAGAGCATTCAAAACCTCAGCCTCTACTCTTTTTCTTCTCATACCATGACCAAGTAAATTATAAAAATCAACAATTATAAACCATTCAAATAGAAGTAATAACAGATATCTCAAAAAGAAAACAATTCTAGTAGTTCAAGCTTTTAAAAATGTTATCAGCACCATGATAGACCACAATTCAAGTGCACAATGATCTAAAATATGACCTAAACCAACCAGGTATTGTGATCCTTTCAACTAAGCAAAAAAGCTCATCCAAGTATATACCTGAGCCATGATTTCATCACCGGGGTCAATGAAGGAATCTGCAAAGGAAACCTTAGCAGGCCTATCAACTCCAAACATGACATCCCTCTTCTGTAGACGCTTAAAAGCATCCATGGCATCGGATCGCGAGGAGAATTCCAAGAAGGCAAAACCTCGATTCATACCTTGTTTGTTAGCGTCTTCAATCAAAGTCAAATCATCAATGTTCTCTACACCATAGTGATTCAACTTCTCTTTCAACTGGAAGAACATCGAATATCAGTAAGAAGAGACTAAGCAACTCCCCCAAAATCTAAAGCACATACATACTTAAGGGTTCCTAATCGACTTACTGCTTCCTTCGTCCATGTCTTGCATATGTTACCCAAAAACAAAGTATCACTGTCTTGACTTGGAGTAACACCACATTGCTTTCCATGAATCTGGAATATGGTTGTCCAAATTTACTATCCAACAGAAGTTTTAAAAAAAAAAATACATTAGCTTTGAGAACAACATGATTAAAGAAGTACCACTGGGTTCTTCAGCTCAGAACAAGCTCGTCTTGCTTGTTCTGCAGTTGCAAAACGCAAGAATGCAAAACCTTTATTCTTCTTCGTCTGAGGATTCATCATAAGTCTGGCTTCAGTAATCTCACCAACTTCCCTGAAGACTTTCCTAAGATCATCCTCAGTAGCGTCCTTGTCCAATCCCCCAACAAAAATCTCAAATTCCTTCCGCTTGCTCCTTTCTTTAAAAACTTTGTGATGCTCTTCTTCTTCATTAGCATCAACCATCTCAGCATGCTCCTCAGCTTCCACCGGCTCAAGTTCTTCCTGCACATCTTCTATTTCCTCTTCAATAACATCACCCTCTTCCTCTTCACCAATATCCCCCTCCTCGAGTTCTTTACCTACTTTGTCTCCCTCTTCCTGAGCATCTGGCTCAATTTCCTTCTCATCATAATCTACACCAACATATTCTTCAGGTTCGTAGTCAGGCTCATTATCCTCCAAATCTAATCTTTCACCCGTTTCATATACATCAATAGATTCTTTCACCTCGTCATACTCTGAGGCAAAAAGGAGATACAGATATTCATTGGACAGTCAACAGACTTAAACCACAAAATGTTAAGGACCATTTGCCACCAACTTTCTGTAGTTGGTTGTTACTAGCACCAAAAAGAGACGTATTCATCGTAATAATCATCAAAATTAAACTTCTACAATGTAGATGTCTTTCTGAAACAAACAAGAAAGCATGCAAAGTTCTGCCAGTGAAAATACTTTTACAGTGGAGGCCAATGTCCAATTAAATGACTTGCAGCTATAATCTTACTCTTCTTTCTTAAAGCCAGCAGAAAAGAGAGAAATCCAAACCCATAATTTTATAAACTGGATAGAAACTGCACCCTACTTTCAGGAGCAGTATGTTACATTATGCTAATAACTTGTCTGCTATATTATGCTAAAGAGCTAAAGAGCCAAAAACATTATGCTAATAACTTGTGTGTTATAAAACATCTGATAAGTTGATGAAATTTAGAATAATCCTTCTGCCAAAAGAACATCATTTACACGTGAAAAATAGAACGAGAAATTCTAATTTCCCCCACCATCTTTAGACAATCCTCATATTTAAAACTTCAGTACGGTTTAAGACAGAAGAACAACTTCCAGAAAGGAAGGATACCAACAAACCCAACCGAAAAAATACTGCCTTTACAGTAAAAACCTAAAAATCCATCCTGTTTTCCCAGTTCTCCCACTGTTTATAGCCTGTTGATGGACCTCTCTAAGCTAAAACTTAAGAGAACGAAGTCAAACTCTACAGACCAACATCCCTAAAAGAGGCTTCTTGACTTGGGGAAAAAAGTTCAAGATAACCTAAATTTACAGAGATATAATAACAAATAAAGCAAAGAATCTTTAGGGCGATCCTGATAAAAAGAAAATTTGAAATTTGCATATAATGCCCTAATCAACAACCCCGCTTGTACATATACAGATCTAAAATAAATTATCAAGAAACCAATTTCCCATACTACCAATCATCAAAAAAATTCACTTACTCTGACCAGAAGCCTCTCCGTTATCCTTTATAGCGTTCTCCCTCTCCTTCACCTCTTTCCCCATCTCCGTTACCTTATTCTCCTCGATCACAACCACCGTCTTATGTTCCTCAACCATCTCTTCGGCTTTCACGTTCGACTCCTCAGTCTGGACCAGGGTCTTCTGCATCGCCCGAGCCCGTGCAGCCCGCTTCGTGCCTGGTCCCGGCGGCGTCTTCTTGGCTGTTTTCGGTGGCATCTTCCGATCAAAATTAAGATTTTGAGACCCCCTGAATTCAATTATTATATCTAAATTGGATGAAAAGTCACCTCCTCATGGAGTAAATGTTTAATTGGCCACCGAACTTGGCTATATGTCACAACTTACTGACCAAACTTTACAATACTTCTCATTGGCCACTCAACTTTATGTTTGTGCACTCCATCACTTACCAAACAGATTATATTAATCTCTTCGCTTATGTGGATGACGGAAATAATACGTGGCATTTAACTCCGCCAATGAGACTCCAACGTGGAGGAGAAGTCATAAAATTGCGTCTCACCACACGCCTCTAAATCCCTTAACCAAATCCTTCTCTCCGTGTAACATAACCAACCCAAACGAAATGAATGGAACAAAAAAAGAAAAAAAATCCCAATTGGAGACAAACCCTAAGCCCCAAATTGATGCCCCCTAAATCCAAACATGGAGTCGTGGCTGCCTGAAGAAGTTTAAGAAGGTCTCGCATCTTCTTTGGCCTTCAATTGAAGTGGACATGAAGGGACCAAACCATTTTGTGATACTATTTTAACGTATTTCTAACTTCCTGGGGTGAGCTTTTCTTTCATTTTCCATTAATTGGGGGTTTCTTAATTTGTGTACAGTGATGAAAGATGGGTAGGTGATTTTGTGACAAATTCTTCCAGTTAAAGTTGATTATATTTACTGCTCTGCTATAGTACTGTTAAAAATTGAGTGCATATTGTGTCACTGGCTGTGGACTATTTACCATTTGTTCACTAGGGAAATTGGGATTTTCAGGAGCTTTAGAAATCACATTTTTGAATGATTGAGCATCCCTTGGAGTGCTCAAAAGTCTTATTATTATCGTTGAGCATTTTGTAAACAATATTTGCGATTTTTTGGATGAATTAATACATTTTATCGAATAAATTAAAGTTTAATAGCAGTAGACAAACAAGAAATCCTAAGGAGGTACAGATCTTGTCGTGCGTGGATATCTGTTTTGAAGCGAAAATAATACTCTTACAACACATTTCAAGTTTTTTTCAAACATAAAAACAAAGAAAGATTTAACATTGCTAACACCCTGAAATTTTTTTTGTACACTTTACAAAATCAATCAATTTTCAGTTTTTATTCATTGGCAACATTCTTAGAGTGTGCGCAAATACCTTCCAAATTAATCTACTACCAGAGAAAATGTACAAACTTTAGTCCACTTCAATTGACGGTTGGAGAAGGTGCACAACCTTGTTAAACTTCTTCAAGCAGCCACAACTTCATGTTCGGATTTAGGGGGCTTCGATTTGGGACTTAGGGTTCGTCTCCAATTGGGAATTTTTCTTTCGGTTCATTGCATTTGGGTTGGTTATGTTACAAGGAGGGAACGATTTGGTTAATGGATTTAGAGGCGTGTTTGGTGATACACGATTTTATGACTTGTCCTCCACGTTGGTGTCTCATTGATGGTGTTGACACCCGACCTCCGAGGTCGATTAACTCGGGGTTATTATATGTGATGAGCTGGTGCTGATGTGAGGTTGATTGATTAAGGTCAGTTCGGTTATATTGGGCTTGCACCAGAAGATTGTGTAGTCTATCGAGGTTAAGGAAAACATAATAATTGAAGATCGCTGACAAAATATATAATCCACCAATTAGTAAAATGTACATGAAAAGGTCTTACATTAGCGTCCACTTAATCTACCAATCAACAACTTTAGCTTCTTTCCCTAAGTAATTCATTAATTGCTGGAGACCACGTGCATGTTTAATTCATAATGACCTGACAACTCATGTCTAGTTCGTTCCTTCATATTTTTGGGGTGAGACTATTCATGCAACTGCTTATTTAATTAATTGTATATCATCTATTATTATAGGAAGTGTATTCCCATACGAGTGTTTGCATGGAATTTCTCCATATTTTGATCTTGTGTTTTTTTACTGTGCATTTTTTGTTTAGTTGCTCAAATTTGATCATACAAAATTATCTTCTCATTCTCTGTTACGTGTATTTTTAGGCTGTGGTGTTCAACAAAAATGATATTGTTGTTATTATCTAGAGATAAGTGGTGTTTCAAATTACCATATTATCAAGTTCCCAAGTCCTCTTCTGTACCCACAAAAACAAATCTTATCCACATTAACCTGTTTGCAGCTGATGAACTCGATGATGATGTCTCTACTAGTATGGACTTGCATAATCCTTTATCTACTAATTGTTGTCCTCCTTTTCGTCAAATGTATTCACATAAGAATTTACAAGAATCGGTGTATAATCTCCAACCCTCTGATGAATCCCTCTCAACGAACTCATTGGAGTTGCGAATCCACAACCAAGCACTCCTCGATATCCAATTCGTCCACGATGCCCACCTAACTAGTATAGTCCCCTTTTATGTTCATTCTCTTGCCCTTAAAAATATTTTTCTGTCTAATATTAATTCTTATGTTGACCCAAAATCATATTAAGATACAATATTAGATCCAAACTGGAAATTTGCTATTAAAGAAGAGCTTCATGTGCTTCAAAAAGATAGGTACTTGAGAGTTGGTCTCCTTGCCAAAAGATAAGCATGTGAATGGCTGTAAATAGGTCTTCGAGATTAAAACTCGATCTGATGGTCGTTTAAATAAATATAAGACTTGTCTAATTGCAAAAGGATACTGTTAAAAATATAGAATTGATCCAAATGAAGACAGTACACTCTCTTATCTCAATTGCTTCAATTCGAAAATGGCATATTTTATAAATGGATGAGAAAAATACATTTCTCAATGGTGATCATTAGGGCTGTAAGCAAAAACTATCAAACCGAACTGAAACCACATTTTAGAAATCGTCGGTTTGGTGCCTCTTGGACTCGTCAACGAAATGGTTTTGAATCATACCAAACGGTCAAAAACAATTTGGTTTAGGTTTGGAAATTTTAATTGCGGGTTTAAAACCAAATCGGACCAGCGAAAAAAATTAAAAAAATAAAATAAAATAAAAAATAATTGAAAATTCATCCAAATATATAAA
>CAIGRS010286659.1:0-11292 GCA_903798395.1 Fraxinus floribunda
AAAGAAAGGAGGACGATTTGTAGAATGCCCCTCAAGGTTTTAAAAATTACAATTAGTTATTACTCAATATTGTAAAATCTTAATTTCAAAGTGAGTACCTTGCTCTAGTACCAAATGATAGCCCCAAAAAAACAAACCAAGGAAGGTGAATTGGTTTTTGAAACTTTTTCAAAAATTAATCTTAAATCAAGTAAGTTAAAAACAAGTAGATCAATCAAGTAATCAATGTGAACAAAATGACAATAAGTAAAATATTAGAAAGGATGCAAACGATATATTTAGGGAGGTCTAATTCCAATTAATGATCTACGTCTTTCGTTACCAATCTCCATGTCACTAGTAAGACATTTTCACTATATTGATTGATTTATGGTGCAATAAAGATGCTTACAACATTTTCAGCGACTTACAAACAAGGAGTGTCAATCTTTATACAATATTGAGTTTTTAAAGGATCGTAATATGACCCAAATTTTAAAGAAATGATTTTTCAATGAAATTTCCCTTTAAATAAATGATAGGAATAAGTCAAGTACCAAGATAGACTAACACTTCAATGAATAAAACAAATGATAGTTCAAGTGTTGATGAGAAAACTTTGATGAATATGATTATTTATTAGTTTGATTCAATCAATCAAAGATTTTTATATAAAGAAAAGAAGTAGAAAAAATAAACAATATGTAAGTTCAAGGATTAACTCAAAATGTTTGTCTCATTTATGTATTTGAAGGACCTTACATCGATTGCAAAAGAGAACATATTTATAGAGGACAATATGTAAAACTTTCTATGAGTTTGGATGAGAGATCAATCGATAGAAAAATATCACCATTGGACAGAACTGACAAAAGTTAGAAGGGTCAAAGTTTGAACCATTATAGTCAATCGGATGACACTTCGGTCAACAGGTCCATCAAACTGGTTTTCCTAGTTTCGTCCCGTTTAGTCCGATCTGAATTTCTGAAAAATGTAAACTTTTGGAAAGTGTTTTCAACTAATTTTTCAAGGTAAATTATGTTTTAAAAATATTATCTAAGTTGAAATATCATTTTGAAGATGTAAGTTCAAGGATTAACTCAAAATGTTTCTCTCTTTTATGTATTTGAAGGACCTTACATTGATTGCAAAAGAGAACATATTTATAGAGGACAATATGTAAAACTTTCTGTGAATTCGGATGAAAGATCGACCGACGGAAAAATATCACCATTGGACAAAACTGACAGAAGTTAGAATGGTCAAAGTTTGAACCATTATAGTCAATTGGATGACACTTTGGTCAACTGGTCCATAAAACTGGTTTTCCTAGTTTCGTCCCGTTTTGTCTGATCCAAATTTTTGAAAAATGTAAACTTTTGGAAAGTGTTCTCAACTAATTTTTCAAGGTAAATGATGTTTTAAAAATATGATCTAAGTTCAAATATCATTTTGAAGATGAATTTTATTCTGACCAAAACATTTATGAAAATGATATAAAAATATTGTTTGAGGCATAAAATAGCTTTTAAGCTTTTATCATTCATTGCTAAAAATCAAAGTTTTAGTACTTTTACATTTGTTCAAACAATCCTAGGCTCTTGTCTTGAAGTTTAGCTTTCAAGCTCTTGCCTTGAAGGGTTTTGTCTTGAATGTTTTGGAAGACTTGATTTCGATCTTGATCTTCTCCGTGAGTCCGATTTGTAATGATAGTCTTGATTATGATCTTTTACGAAGGTTGATCAATTTGTCCTTGAATGTTTTCAAGACTATAATCATCCAAATTCAAGTATTAGTAAACACGATTAACTTTTTTTTTTTTGTAATAATTAAAACTTTAAAGTTTAAGTCAATCATATGTCAACATCCATATCATTACACACATGCTAAATTATAAAGTTCAGATTTTTGAAGAATACAACATATTTATGAAGTTCACTTTTTTAAAGTCTAAGATAAAAATACGATATTCATCTACACAATCTTTCAATATAAAAATCACATTAAAGCATTCATGTCATACCAAAAAACATCAATTTTTATCCAACTTAATACAGCCAAGTTATATACAGCCATAAAACATCGACTACCAACATATTGAATGCAACCAAAACTAAACAATAACCTTACAACTTAAAATCCAAATGCCAAAAATTAAACACCATCGTTGTTTACTAGTCAGTCTTGTACATTCATGTATCATTTGCCTCTTGAAATACGTCTTCATCTCTAACTCATCAACATATCACGAATCCCTTTCCTTTGATACTTGTTCGTTGTCCGTGTCATAATTCTCGTCTTGCTTCTTATTGGCATAAACATACAAATCAGCAACCAAGTTTCGTCTAATTTGTGAAATGTTAAATGTCTTTTGCATTTCATTTAACTTTTCGTTGATAAAGTATTGTAAACACCTAATGACATAAAATCCACAATATCCACTCCAAACAAAAGAAGAAGAAGAAGAAGAAGAAGAAGAATAATTAAGAAAATTAAAGAACTAAACATCAAATGAAAAGAAAAATATACCTTTAAAAAGCAATCTAACCCGTCTGTCACAGGGGTGGACCCAGCATTGAAGTTCAGCCCGGGCAGACGTTGACAGGTCAACGTCGACAATCAGCTATCGTAAGGACGAGGTCGTTTATTAATATTTAAAACTTAATATATATTATTATGTTAACAATAATATCAAACTCACCAAGTTCCCTAATGGTAAGGATTTCAATAATCTTTAAGGATAGTCACGGGCTCGACACCCCTTCCCTATTGCCATTAATTTTGGTAAAAATTGTAAAATGGTAAAAATTAGAGAACTAAAAATATATGAATTGCAAGATAGGGAATTGAACCAAAGACATCTCATAAGAATTGCAAGCTCTAACCAACTCAACTAAAGAGGGCGTTTGAAAATGAAATGAAATAATAGTTATATAAACTAAAATATTTATCTATGGTAAAAAAAAAAAGTCTCGGTAGATCCAGCACAGGCGATCGCTGGCTCGCCGGGTGTTGGATCTGTCCCCGTGTCTGTGGAAGTTTTGGAGCCATGTTTACAATAAATAGTTTCACGGCATCTTCATCAGTTATGTTTTTTCCCGCAAAGAAATCGGTGTGAAAAGGAAGATGAAGAACTATAACTGAAAAAGGTTCAACAGCCTCAAGTACAACAGACTTCCTCGCAACTTTATTGTATGAATTATCCACATTCAGGCACATCTTTTAGATATAGAAATGACAGAGAATTCTATTAGGAGAATTGGACATTCTCATTGGCATAAGAACATGATCGACATTGCTCCAACTCGTATTGCATGGCATGTACAATCTAACAGCATATGACAAAAAAGAAGTTTGCTTCACTACGACAGACTTGTCTTTTCAAATTTTATCATATAAACCCATAATTTGGTTGTAGCCTTGATGTTTATACCAATGCCATGTCTTAGCATACATCCATATTCTACCAAAAAAAAAAAGGAGGAAGAAAGAAAGAGAGAAAGAAAAATAACAAAATCAACAATGTACAAAAAACATATAAAAGAATCTTTTTTAAAAATAAAAAAAAAACTTATTGTGTCATCCAAACATTCGTTAGGAATTCGTACTACCACTATTTAGTAGAGACTGCAATATTACTGAAGTAGAAGCTCGAATTGATAATAGAATTTTCGCCTTTGAAATGCTTATACTTAAATCACATAATGCAAAAAATCGCATGAAATGACGGATAATGAATAATTGTAACAACTTACATTTTTTGTCATTAATCCCGTGTTGTACCAAAGCTCAAAAGCATCAACATCACCTACATTTGGAGGGCACAAACTAACTCAGATTGCAAAAGTACCTTTTACAGCACGTTTTTTAGTCCACGATGTAGAATCGTATTCATTTACCCAAGTAATGCCAACCCAATTATAGAACGAGGTTCCTTAAGACCAATTTTTAGCCAAGATATTATTTGAATCAGAAGCTATTTGAGATTTGAAAGCTAGAAGAGCATACTCATCTTTAGTGATTTTTAGAGATGCAACAATGCAAGCAAAGCATTGCCAACAACATAAAAATCACATTCTGTCCCATGAATAATTTGAAATGTATAAAGAAAATTGGGAGGGGCTTGTAATGAGGAGTTTGATACGAGTGCGCGTGTATATATATACACACACACGAGATAAGTGAACAAAGTAATTTATGGTTAAGAGTTGGATGGGCCTCTGCTGAAGGGGGTGGTGCTCATCACCCCATTACGGACTCCACTTTTCCTTAAAAAAAATAAAAAAATTCTTTGCAACTACCAAGCCAGAGAAATTTTTCCATTGGAGGCAGAGATTTTTCTTTATCCTTTATTGTGGAAACTTTCGAGAAATGAAAGTTGCATTATTCTAATAATTCAAAAGAAATAATTAACTTTTAGAGACTTCATTATCCATCAATACACCATATTTTCTAGTAGAGCATGGAGATTTTGTTAAGAAAATAAAAGTAGCTTGAAGTGTGCAAAACTTTAAACTTAAATCCTAGACAGATTGAATATATGCAATATAGGAAGGTTTTATTTTATTTTTTATTTTTTTTGGACAGCCAGAAGAAAGGGGTTTATGGTTACTAATACAATTAGTTTAAATTCTTCTTGAGTAGAAGAAGAGGCATTAATGGAGCTTCTAGGACAGTGGTTCATGAGCGATGAAACAAAGCATATGAGATCTAGTGCCGAAAGTTTTTAGTTATGAGTATAGTATTAGACTCATTAGTTTTCTCTAATTTGTATGCCATTTAGTACGATTCCAGTCGAACTTTTTGCATTTTTTTCCCCCCCTCTTAGTATAAATTAAGTCTCCTTGTGAATGGTGGATCAATTTGAAAAATGCATCAATTGTCTCCTTGATCACCCAATTGTCTAACAAAAGACTTTCGATTTGGTTCTGGTTCTATACCAATATAAAGAAAAATTTAAAAGGGAAAACACTGAAACGACAGAAATGCTATAAAGCACATGTTGGGTTAGTAAATGTTTATCAAATCACATAGTAAAATTATCAACCACAAATACCGATTATTGGGTTTATTTATTATATTTCAATTTTTCACTAAAATTTTTCACAACTGTAAATGCAAATGGATACAATACAATCATTTACAATAAATAAATAAATAAAGCAAAGAAAATTTAATAACCTGCTTTAAGTGGTGAGTGAGTATTGTCTGACTTAGCATATTTTAGAGGTAAATGGAGGAATTTAAAGAAAAACCTCACCGAATGTGAAGCTGTACGTGGACTTTTATTTACTTTGCTTGGATATTCTGTCATTTATAACTCTACTTATGAGGTTAATTGCATTTTAGTCACTGAACTTAATTGAAATCTCAATTAGGTCACTCTTCTTTAATTTGTTTCCATCAAATCATTGAACTTCAATTTGCTTTCAGGGTTAACCAATATGTTAGCTCCCGTTAATAAAATTAACATCTGATTCACACTTGGACATTAGAACATAATGGATTGTTAATTTTGGAACATCAGGTTATCTTAAGGGAGTGCTGCTCATCACACCATTAAATAAACAAATTTTGCTTGACTACAAAACTAGAAAACTTACACAATCCAGTTTTTTCATAAATAAAACAAACTTTGCTCGACTATAAAACTAGAAAAATACACCATTATGGACTTTGCTTGACTACAGAACTAGAAAAATTACACCATCCGATTTTTCAATAAATAAAACAAATTTTGCTTGACTACAAAAGTAGAAAAATTACACCATTATGGACTTTGCTTGACTACAAAACTAGAAAAATTACTCCATTGGAGGCAGAGATTTTTTTTTTTTTTTTTTAAAGTGGAAATTTTGGAAGTTTTTCCACAAATGAAAATCCTTAACAATTTAATCATATGCAATACAGCTTGAATTTTCAATTACATAAGAAAGTTTTTTTTTTTATTTATTTATTTACCGTCACAAGAAAGGTTTTCATGGTTACTAAGAAAACTTAATTTAAATTATTTAGGGTTGACCCCGAAAAATATAACGCAAACGTGGACAACAGATGTCGAACCCTCTCACGCCAGCTCAAGCGATTTTTGACTGGAGGACCAGTGAGATAAGGAGAACACGTGAACGTGGTAGATACTTTACGGCGCGAGACAAAAATGTTAGAGCACCGATGGTAGTAACTAAGATGCTTCGGAGCGCTGCTTCGGAGCGCTTAAGAGTTTCAGTCTTTGTTTGACATATTTGCATTTGACCAATTAAGTCTTTGTTGATTTTCCTTTCCACGTGGACTGCGACATGTCACTTTGACTCGAGGCTCAGTGGTAAGGCGTAACATTTAGCTTAGTGTATACAAGTTCAATAGAAGTGTTTAATATTTCTTATAGACATTTCTACAACTCTTGTTCTATATATGGTGACAACAAGGACACTTACGAAGAGAAATTGGTGCAACCAATGTCCCAAAAATAGCCTCCGTCCTCTTGAGTAGAATGATGGTCTCTAAGGAATAGAAGTGGGCATGAATGGAGATTCTAGGACTGACTGAAGCTTTCTTTGTCCATGTACGATGAAGTGAAGCATATGAAATCTAGTGCCGATATTTTATCTTTAGTTATCCATCTAGCATTAGATATCAAATTTCTCTACTTTGTATGTCATTTAGTAAGGCCTCGTTCGTATTTTTTTTTTTTTTTTGTTTTTTTCCCTCTTAGTATAAAATAAGTCTCATTGTGTATGCTGGTTCAATTGAAAAATATATCAATGTTTGTCCTATTGATCACCCAATTGTCTAATAAAGATTGAAACAAATTGGCTCTAGTTCTATAACATTATAAAGAAAAAAAAATTAAATCAGCAAATCATTTAAAAAAAATGAAAATGTAATAAGCTTCCATAAGTGGTTAGTGAGTCTCACTGTAGCAATACATCTAGATAGCAATATTACTAAAAAAGAAAGATAGTACTCCAAAAATAGATAGTTCACAATTTCGAAGCCTAATTGAAAGTTTACTCTATCTTATAGCTACAAGGCTAGACATTATGTATGCAACCAACTTACTTTCAAGATTCATGCAGAATCCAAGTCAAGTTCACTATGGAACTGCAAAGAGGATACTAAGATACATCCAAGGAACAAAAGACTATGGAATATATTATCAGTATATGCCTGACTCAATAATACTTGGGTATACTTATAGTGATTGGGCATGATCAATAGATGATATGAAAAGTACACCAAGCTAATATTCTCTTGGGCATCAAAGAAATAGGCAATGGTTGCACAATCATCAGCTGAAGCAGAATATATTGCAGCAACAATGGCAACGAGCCAAGCTATATGACTAAAGTGCATACTTGAAGATATGTGAGAGCCATAAGATGAAGCTACAGAGATTTACTATGACAACAAGTCTGCAATAGCAATAGCCAAGAATCCTTTATTTCATAGGAGAACCAAACACATTGGCATCAAGTATCACTTTATCAGGGAAGCTGAAGCAAACAAAGAGATAGAGCTCAAACATTGTAAGACTGAAGAACAATTAGCAGATATATTTACGAAGCCGTTACCACGAGAAAAGTTTGAATTACTACGGGAAATGATTGGAGTTACCTAAATATACACCAAAGAGGAGTATTAGCATTGTTCAATATTTCTAGAATTCTCTTGAATAACTTGGGAAGCAAGAAAATTTTAGGGGTTATAAGAATCATCTAGAATCCACTAGAGATTTTTGGGAAGCAAGCAAAATCAAAATATAAAATAATGATAATATCAGAAAATTATAAAATTCCTTAAGGATCAAGAAAATAAAATAATAAAAAATAAAAATTTTCTAGAGGCAAGCCACCTACTTTTTATGCTATAAATAGGGGTTGTCACTTCAATTGTTAAGAGTAAAAGTCTAAAAGCATAGCCATTATAAAAGTATCCCGCCATTGTAAAATTCTATTTTTCAATAAATTAAAATTTCCTCCTTCAATTATCTTGTCCATTTGAAAATTACTCCCTATTATTTTTATCCTACAATATATATTTCACATAAACCACTAAACATTTCCAATCTAATTTACTTATTTTTCCTACCAACTATAAAACATCATCAGTACTTCTAGAATCTTGAATAAGCTTAAGCCAATATACTTAATGTTATACCATGTGATATATTTCAAAATAAAAGTAAGGTGAATTGGATATATCGATTCTAGCTATCAATAACAGAAAGGTATCGGTTTGTTCTTGATTTTAATGACCAAAATCGATTTATATTTAAGCAGAACCAGCTCAGCCTTATCATTGTGCTTCAATATTACCCATTTCTTCTTCAAAGGGAATTTATTGAAATCGGTTCGGGTTTATGCTCAAACCCGACCAATTTGGTCGATTTTCAATTGGTTCATTCGATCTTTGACTGGTTCATTTATCTAACGTTTCCTTTATATAAATCGGTTCTGTCAGTCCAATTTAAAAACTATAAGCTTTCTAGAAATTTATTTAAAAATTATTACATGAAAGAAATCTATTTTACCCATAGTGAGATAATTCCTAGTCGATGTAGTGGGTTAACTCAAGCCCCACTCATTGATTTCTCCAACACGCCTTCTCACCCAACTCTTTCAAACTTGTTCAACATGACCTTCTTGAAATGTTAAGGCAAAGTTGGTCGTCATATATGTTTTCTTCTCTCTCGCTTCTTATTCTTTGTCTTCGCTTTTGATGTCAAAAAATTGTCGAGCAACACCACATCAACTCTTTGATTAATGTTGAGAATCTACATAATGGGCTTCATGTCTTTGCTCGATTGTCCGAAGGCCTAAAATTTCAGTTAATTTTTGGACATGAAGATGGTTGGGCTGTTGACCAGGGACTCAGATGCCAGTAAAAAAATCGATATTATCAATGGACTGGACTATATAAGTGTATTATACCCAAGACAAAAAGATGTACAAGCAAATCTATCAGAATGAGATGCCGATACAAGTCCTATCAGGGTAAAGCCAATGGGATACCAAAGGGGTAAAGCATTCAGATAGATAGGTGGCATTCTTTTTGAAAGTTTTAAACTATTTCGACTTATGTGCGAAATTACACAATTAAAAGTAACAAGTCACTTTTTAATTATTTCTAGATGGTGAGTCAAGTAAGTCAATTTATCTTAAGTTTGAATACCACAATCAATAATTAAAACAGTAAAGAATACCAAATATGATCACGGAGAAACTCTAACTAGGTAAAAACTCCGGGTACTTTGTCAGTCAATAATTCATTATAAATTGCAAACTTACCGTACAGTCTAGACCCGTCTATCCCGTAGAACTTTTGACTTCAATTCCTGCAATCTCCATCAATCCTACTGGAGATGTGCTCCTTCAAAAGAAATCTCGATTCCTAGTTTATACCTTAGCTCTTGTGGACTACATGCTCTTGATACTTGATCCCAACTCTTGGTACCTCAACTTAGTCCTCCTGAATTTGTGCTTTAGCCATAGTTCCCGATCTCTAGTATCAATTTATCTTCGGCCTACTAAATTAACAACTTCTCGTTTTTCAGATTGGTGTTTGATCAAATGATTTTTGTGTGTTTTGATCTTTGGTTTAATGTGAAATAATTTGGTTTGATCAACAAATCAAAGTTTGGCTGAATTTGTGGCTCAAATAATATGGTGGTTGAATCTTGAAATCAATGAACGTATTTTGGATCTTTAAAAAAAATGATCTCTATGGAAAAATATGATTCAACGCACTTTTAGATGTCCCATACTGTGTATTTTTATAATGTGTAGTGTTTGAAATGAAAGGGAAATAAAATCAGCTTGAAAATCAAATATTACTTTTCATTGGATAACCATGTTGCACGAGCTCCAAGTCAGTGACATACAAGCAGTAGCGACGAGTCATCAGTATTTTTATCATAACTTTATCTCACTATCCAACTGATATAATTCAAAATGTGTTGGAAAACTAACTCAATGGGATACGCTTCTTTTAGAAATAGAATTCTCCAAAATTGAATTTTTTCTATGTGAAAAATTCATTGAAAGTTGCAACTGAGAATTTGGAGCATAACTTGTGCGGTTCTTTGACACTTTGTAGACTTGTAATTGTATTCCAATGATCATATATGATCTTCTTGGATTCCTTCAAGATATATATTACCAATTTCAACTCTTTTGCTATAATTAGTACTCAATATCTCATATTTTAATTTTGATTACAACTTGATAAACTCTTAACAAAATTCAATTAGGACATGATTTTGAATAAGAAAATTGCCAAATACAAATTTAGAAATTGCCAATTATAATTTGGACTTAACAATCTCCCCATTTGTCATTCTGTGACAAAATCATTTTTATAATGTCAAATTCAATAAGTTTAAAACTACCCAAAAATGAACTTCCCAACTTCGTTTTTCAATACTTGGTCAACATGTTTCTTGAAACACATTGAAACCATAAATACCATATAAAAGGCAAGAGGAAACTAACAATACAAAAATCATATAACTAAGTTAAACAAAACATATAATAAAACACATGTAACATTCACATATAATATCATGTGAATTATAAATTTAGAAATAAAACATAGAATTATATATAAATATAAACAAAACACAACACTATATCAATAATAAAATTCCAACAAATATATCAAATGACTCTCCCTAAGTCATCTATCAATAAAAAATTTTAAAATTCTCCCCTATCTCATATAATCAACTTCGTGATCTCACTCATATAATCAATTCCCTGAAATAAATACACCATCTCCCCATTTTTGTCATGAATAACAAAGAAAAGACAAATAATAATCATGTCAAACACAAAGATGAATGAGAAAAAAATATGCACATGTATAATGATGCAAAAATTATGCAAAAACATGTGATTGGAGAATAAAAATTTTCCAATTTTGAGACTAACTGTTTTTCGATTTTTTCATAGATTTTCAACTTTATCATAAACAGTTATTTATTTACTTATATATGTATAGTTCACAAACAATTAAACTTTTTCCTCAAAACTTATTTTAAATCTAGATGGAGTAAATTTTATAAGTCATACATGTTTAAAAAGTTTCATTAAACTCATGTAAACAAGTCTCAAAACTTTGAATCATTTGAGAAAGGGCATGCAAAGTGTCACTGGTGAATAAATATATTCTTCAAATTATGAAGTCAAACCCAGTGCTACTAAGACCCTAAATAAAAAGCTCATATTATTTTTTCATTCTATAAATTTTGTTTCTCCCTCTAACAATAAGCACATATATAATTATTTTGCTCTTTTTTTTTTTTTTTTTTTTTTT
>CAIGRS010286659.1:11406-27796 GCA_903798395.1 Fraxinus floribunda
TTTTTTTTTTTTTTTTTTTTATCTTATATGCATACTTATTTCCATTGAGCAACTTAATGACCACTATAACAAGTTTTAGGTTAGTGATTCCAAGTTAGATAATATAAGGCACCAAGTTTTAAGATACCCCGTAGGTTTAATTGCTCAAGTCAAGAAGGTTATGAAAACAAATATAAGTTGAATATCACTTTTTCATATATTTCAATTTTTTTGAATCACAATCATCTCTTTCTTTTATGGGAAATATACTAGAGTTAAAGTCAATCCAGTTAAATGTCATTTCATATTCAAAGTCAATTCACCACACAAATGACCACCATCCGAAATATCACACATGCGATCAAAATCCACTCACAAGAGTTTAATGTGTGCAGTGTAGAATGTACATGAAATAACCTATACCAAGTACTCCAAGTGAGTTCTAAATAAAGTTAATAAAAACTTTATTCACTATTCATCAATTATATAAGTAGTTGATCACAAAGTAACACGTCCAAAAATATTATTTTAAAAAAATCTTTTTCCTTTTTCAATTTATTTTAATTTTTTTCAAGATAATAAATAAAATGCAAAACAAATAAGGAAAAAGTTTAGATTACATGCATAAATATGTAGATACCATAAATAATGCAGATGCATGCACCTAAATACCTACTCAATGTAATACAAAAATGCTCTTACCATGTAGTGTAACATGAGCAATACTGCAATGTAAATCATCGCTTTGATATGTGAGTTCAATCTTTTTGACCAAAATCTTCTTAGATGAAAATGTAATCTTAGTTAATTGAGTCATCAACTTAGTCAAGTGACTCACTTGATTAGTCAAGAATCTAACATGACTAGTTAGATCTTGTTTATTTTTCCTAATCAAGGGCTTACGACATCTAGGTCTAATGTGACCCAAAATACCACAATTATGCCAAGTGGAAATGAATTTAAACTTAGATTTCAAATTTTGAACCTTAGGTAGAGGAAATCTATGTTGTACCGATGATTTCAGTCCTCGAACACTTATATTCTTGGTCAGATTCCTGCTAAGAGCTTGCGACACTTAGATCTTATGTGTCATACCTTACCACAGTGGTGATATGTGGGAATGAACCTAGGAGCAACTCTAAGTTTCAAGTTTTGAACCTTAGGCTTTGAGGTATGTACAAACTTATTGTTAGAAGATGAAGTAGTTGAGAATTTGTTTCATTATCACCTAAATCTCCTCTATTCCCATTTATTGTGTTTAGACCTATCATGTTATCAATCTTCTTAGATCCGCTAAAGAATGATTGTAGTTGAGCATTTGATTTTTCAAGATCATTTATAAGAGTTTTAATCTTAATTTCTAAAGACTAATTCTCAATGCTTGATTCATTCAACCATTTGGTAAGCTTCTAAAGTTTAATTACTAGACTCTTTTTTTCTAATTCAAACTTACTCAATTTTTTAAAAACTAATCTATTAACCCTTACGTAACATGAGACTCTCCTTATACAGATGGTCCTAAGCCTCATGAATATCTATATCATTCCAGATCCTACATCAGAATGTGATTGACTCATCTAAACAATTTTTGGAGTCAAGGATCTCAATTAAGCTTTTATACCACTTGAAAGTTTTAAACTTGTCTATTAATTTAGAGCTAACGTGCAAAATTACACAATTAAAAGCAACATGTCACTTTTTAATTGTTTCTACATTATTAATCAATCATGTCAATTTATCATATATTGAATTATCTCAATTTGTAATATGAAAGCAATGAAGAGTGCCAAATTGATCACGGATAAACCCCAAGTAAGGTAAGATTTTTGGGCATTTTGACAGCTAGTAATCCACTATAAATCAAAACAAACTTGAAGTCTACTCCCCTCAATTCATGCAGTCTCACTTGATCCTACTAGAGGTGTGCGCCTTTAAAATAAATTTCGACTCTTAAGATTTATACCTTAGCCCTTCTAGACTGTGTGCCCTTGATGCCAAATCCTGATTCCTGGTACCTCACTTAGTCTTCTTGAATGTGTGCTTTTGTAACAACTCCCGATCTCCGGTGGATTAAATGAATAACTCTTCGCTCTTCAGATTGGTGTTGGATCAAACGATCTTTGTGTGTTTTGATCGTTAAATGTGAAGCAATATGGCTTGATCAATAAAGCAAAGTTTGGATGAATTTATGGTTCAAATAATATGGTGGATGAATCTTGGAATCAATGAATGTGCTTAAAATCTTTAAAGGAATTATCTCTATGGAAAAATATGATTCAACACACCCTTGGACATCCCATAGAGTGTATATTTATAATGGATAGTTTTGGATGAAAAAGGAACTCAAAATCAGCTTGAAAATCAAATCACTCGAGCTCCAGGCTAGCAACATGCGAGCAGCAGCTGAGCAGTTATCAATATTTTTGTCATAACTTTCTTCTGAAATCCAATTGAGGTGATTCAAAATGTTGGAGATCTAACTTAATGGGCTACAATGTTTCTAGAAATAGCATTCTCCAAATACGAATGTTTTCTATGTGAAAAATGTATTAAAAGGTGCTACTAAGAATTTAAAGCATAACTTTGCGTGGCTCTTTGTTACTCTTTAGACTTCTAATTGTATTCCAATAATTATATGTGATCTTATTGGACTCCTTCAAGATATATACTAACACTTTCAACTCTTTTGCTTTAATTAAGACTCAATAATTTATATTTTAACTTTAATTACAACTTGATAAACTCTTAATACAATTTAATTAGGACATGATTTTGACTAAGTAAATTGTCAATTACAAATTTGACTTAACACTTAGTTCAAACATCTACAATGGTGCTCTAGAGTAGGTTTAACTTGTGTTTAGATATCTAAAGTAGTTCAAAAATCTCTTCAATAGAGAAATGGAAAGAAAATGCAAATTACAGTTTTTGGCAAAAAATGTGAAACAAATTTCTCTCTCAGTGAGACGGGAAATTCTTTGCTGCCCACTTGAGCAAGAACGAGAGGATCTTTTTCATTATTTTTTAAAAATCTTTTCTCAATCATGGTAAAGAAATATCGACCTCAGTTGAGTAAAATTTTCACTTTTTCTCAATCAAGTTCTCTGAAACTCACAATTCACAAATATCAAGAATTCCTCCTTTGATCAAGTACACAAAATTGACAGAATCCCATAATGGTATGTTTGGTAACCAGTAGTCGACATGACTCGATAGAACAATGGAATTTCTTATTTTATTTTTTTACTTACTTTTGTTCTTTAACATTAGTATTAAGGAATTTAACTTACTAAATATGTCATAAAGATTTCACGGCAGCGGCATCTTTTGAGAATAATTGTTTTGGACATCTTTCAAAACAGCAGAAGAAACCTCCTGGTTATTGGAGCTCGCAGTTGTAAGAGAAGCCTCAATATCTTTGCCATCTGAATCTAAATATTTGAGGTATTGATCGATTTCTTTAGTGTCCGAATTGCCAGCTCTTCTGTGGTACCGTCTTCGGGATTTAGGCCTCCTCTCACTAATCGCTATGGCTATGTCGTTTGGGAAAAGGTTTCCTAGTACAAAGGCTTGAATTATGGTTGTCACGAGAAGCGCTGACACTGTAACTGTAGAGACAGCACAAAGGACGACGGTTAAACTTTTGGTTACTGGATTCATTACCAAGTTTGAATATCTGATTGTGGCAATGGCAGCTCCAGTCATTGGGAAAGTATAAGCCCACCATGCCAATGAAAACCTGAAGCCTCGGAAGAAATTAACACGAACGACCTGGATAAGATAGAAGAAAAGGAAAATTAGCTATACATGTCAAGCACAGAAACAACTATGCATGCTTGGTATGCACAACTGAACAATTTAATGAACAAGATTTTAACTGATTTTTTCTTCCTTAATATTGTCCATTGAGTTCCAATCCTCTTTACCAGATCCATATAAATACTAAGCTTTAGTGTTCAAAAAACTAACCAGTGAGAAATAAAGAAATAAAGCGATGAAGTAGGCAGTTCGTGCTCCATAATCGAAGGAACCTTGAATCCTAGCCCATGCCAAAGAGGCAACACTAGGTGCGGCAACGAAGAGAAAAAATACTGGGTGGAGCTCCTTTGGAAGTGTCTCGTTTGTTGGAAGTCTTTGATAGAGAGTTACAAATAATACAACGTAATGAGCCAATCCAACAGCAAAGAAAAAAATAGGTCCTTCTTTTAGCCCCATGGATGCACCAAGCAATGCACCGACAAAATTCCCGACAATAGAGAGATGATTCGAGGGGTTCGCTACCTTAGAAAGCTTCCGTTGTCCTCCCGACATCCACTCTCCATATATCTTAAGCTCAAGGAAAAAAATCGGGGTCATAAGAACGTACCACAGATATGCATGAAGGTTTTCAGAAACCGATGGTGGAACTCCAAGAGCCAAGAACAAAAGGGCAATCCACGGAGCAAAGAAGAAGTTAACACGTATTGGGTGATAGTACTCACGACGAACGGCTTCAAAGTAAAGTATCACTTTCAAACCGTAAATGATAGAGACAGTTGCCATAAGAGCAAGAGATATGCACCACAGAACTAGATTTATGTAGGGGCTGACATTGAGAAACTTCGTAGAGGAAGAAGTAGCAAGGGATTTCCACATAATGGCTTGGCTGCTAACACCAAGACAGATACCAAAAGAAGAGATAGGATAGCGTAGAAGGAATGGCCATTGCTTATCTTCAGGAAGAAGTATTTCTTCAGATGCCTGTGAAGGAGAAACCAATCATTTAGGATAAATAAACAACACAATTCTACTTTAATACTGGTGGAAGAATAAAACTGCTTTACAGTACTCATAATTGGAGAATATATAAGAAATTATTACCAATAAGATATTATAAAACTAAGTTATTTTTACTTAAATGGCATACTCTCCTCAACAATTATATTCAAAGTTCTTTTTATGTGTATAAATAACATGAATGATTATTAATTCAATATTATCAGACTTTTGAATCAAAGATGTGAGAATCTACTGCAACAATCTTTAATTGTTTTTGTTGGGGTGATTAGGTTGCCATAAAAATGCACATGTATTCTCTATGATGTTGTAATGTGATGATACATGACACTTTGAAGAAAAAAATATCTTTCAAGAAATTTCATTTTTCTTCCAGATCAGTACTAGTCTACTGCATATGGTTTGCAAATGCAACCATTCAATTGTTGAAGAATGAAACGCATCAGTTAAAAACATATACCCGTAGGGTATCCAGTTCTGGTCCCTCCAAGGCATCAAAGTATCGGTCCACAGGTAGAGTTTCGACTTCTGCAGGCTTTGGAATCTCAAGTTTCCCAGACCATGTCCTGAAAGAGTCATACCTATTATCCTTCAGCCTATCAATCCTAGGATTCCTTGGTGAGAGTTCTGTCTTGTTGAGAGATTGTCTAGTAGGAAGGGCCGTATTAAATGCCGAACCTTTTGGTATCGGCTGAGAATAGAATCTCGTCTTTCTTCCCTGAGCACTTTTCTCTTGGAATGTAGCAGCAGAATTGGGAATATCAGTGCACAAATTTTTTTCAAAGTCATCTCTGAAAAGAACCTTTTTCGTGTCCTTCAAATGATCTTCAATTGGAGAAGATGGCATGCTGATAGAAACAGAACGCATCAACTGGGACTCAGAAAAATCATTTCGTCCTTTCACATCAGCTTCTTCAATTGCCTGAGATTATTAAATAAATAGTAATATATTAGTAAGGTGTTGAATTGTACGTATAAACCAAAACACACGTATCAATAAATTAACTCTCATTTCTGTAAATGCATTGGATTTTTTATATAAGAATTTTTGCCATTCTGTATAACGAAACCGATAACTTCACGAGCTTTTTAAGCCACGTTATCATTTCCATCATACAAGCTGGCCATTTCTTAGCTTTCAAAGGACAGAAATAGAAGAGTGGCAAAATTGAAACAAAAATGAAAGTTTTGTGATAATTTGGAAAAATTATACAGTGACTAACAATTTTTTGAACTGAGTCGAGAGGTACTCATGTTTATCGACATTATTATGTCCATTCAAGTCTGAATAATCACGAGTACTACTGAAGAATAGCATAAGATTACGAACTTACTATAGCTAACGAGCTGTGAGGATGGCCGTTAGATTTGAACCTGTCGTTCACATCATCGAGCTCTGTAATGCTATCAAAGCCAGCAACCTCATTCGAAGCAATAGCTTTGATATGTGATGGAAGCACTTCAGGGGAATCTTCCGTTGACGCGTGGTTTTGTTTGCTGTTTTCCATTATAGAGCAATAGAACCTGTAAATGTATAAGTTTCTGTTAGGAAGAATTCCAGAGAAACAGAAAGCATAACTAGTTTTATGACATGAAGTAAGAAAACATGAATCCACTCTCGTCGTGCTATTCTGTCCCTCGAAAGAGGACCTCTGTAAAAAGTCATCACATCTTGTCAAGAATTTTAAAGATTCAGCTTCATAATTTTATCATTAACAGCTTTCTCAATATCTGATGCCCATTATGAAGTAACACACGGTACCAAGAGAAACTAAACAATAAATCTGGGATTTGTTATGTTTTGTGACTCGAATTCCTTGTAAATTGGAAGTTTGATTCATGAAGGAAACCTAGATAATGTTGGTAAGGAAGTCCGGTTTGATTTAAATTTCATCATATATTGAGAGTCTAATTAAGGAAAATGACTTTGGAATAGATAAAACATGTTTGGAACTATTTGGGACAGAACCCGGGCACCGACAATGAAAAAGGGCAGCAGAAGGGCCGGCACCTCAGCGTAGCCTGTGCGGCAGGAATTTCACTCGTGTTTAGTTTTTGACATGGTTTTGTGTTTTACTTCATCTATAACTCCAACATTTGTCTCCTATATATACTTTACAAGGTGCATGCTTTTTAGAGATTTAAGAGAAACTCGAGATAACAATTAGATTATTATTGTATACATTATAAGCTAGAGAGAATTGTTTAGATTTAGAACCGTTCGGTAGAGATTAAAATCCAATTAAAATTGAAAATATAGTCGTTATTGGGTCTCACTCGTCTAATAAAAGTCAACAATAACGACTAGTTTTTCAATTTTAATATCTATCGAACGGGCTCTTAGATTGGAGAATCAAATCTTGTAAAGATAATTTTAGATTTTTGGTATAATAAATCCTCTTCTTGTTCCACATAAATCTTGATTGTTGTCTGATCCAGTATTTTCATATTGCTTATATTATTCTCGTATTTAATTATTGGCGGGTTCTCGATAAGTGTTGTCAGAGCTGAAGGTTTTTAAAGGTTCTTGGGAGATCCAAATTGGTTATAAAAGCAAGGTTTGAACAATGTTGATTATTTTGAGGATGACAACTATGAAATTTGAGATTCTGCTCTTGGATTGCAATAGTAGATTTTCTTTGTGACAAATATAGATGTGAGAGATTTTTGTTCACCTGGATCTTAATGATACTTTGTTGGGGATAGATAAAATGCCCGCAACAATGACCATGGGGGTGAAGCAATGCAAGGATCGAAAAACCCTATAACCGATACATCTTCATCTTCCCAATCAAAATCTTCAAGACTTGATAAAGGAGAAAAGTGCGTTAGGTTGTGGTTAAAATTGGAGTAGCTTTGTATGACAAAGAGAATGGAATTCTTCAAGACGTGGTAAAGGAGAAAAGTGCCGCTCATTGTGGTTGAAGTTGGAGCAGCTTTGTATGATATAGAGTTTGACAAGTAAGTTACACTTGAAGTAGCGCTTGTATTCTCATCGCTTGGAAGAAGGTGGATCTTCGGAAGATCATTATCGGTGTTCAAGAAAATCATCAATGATTTAGAGACTATGGAGGTCAAGTATGATGAAGAGGATTTACAGTTAATATTGTTATGGTCGTTGTTGTTCATATATGCCTTTTAGAGATATTATTCTTTATAGTCGGAACACTTTTATTATTGACGAGGTATATGACACAATATTCTAAGGAGAAGATGAAGCATCGATCGTCTATTCCGAGGCCAAAGTTTATGGTCTTGTTGTTCTTGAGAGGCAGACATGTGGTCATGGAAGCGGCAAACTCAATTATACCAACAATAGTAAAGTCTGTTGGTATTGAAACAACAAGGGGTACATGAAGAGGGATTGCTATGAGTAGTGGAACAAGTTTACCACTACAGATCAGAAGGAACAACCAAAAAACTTTGATAATGCCAATTTTGCAAAAAAAAAAAAAAGACAATGATTGAGATCTTTTGGCCATTACTAAAGGTACCTCCAAACTTGACAAGGATTTGATTATTGATTCGACTTGTACTTTTAATATGTGTTCAAACCGAGATTGATTTTCTTCATATGAAACAATTATATAAAGGGATCTGTTATTATGGAGAATAATGAGCCTTGTAAAACAGTTGGGATTGGTAATGTCAAAATCAAGATGTTTGATGAGACGGTTAGAACACTTGGTCAAGTTTGACATGTTCCATGTATAAATAGGAATGTGATCTCTTTGAGTACACTTGATTCAATATGGTGCATGTATATCGGTGGACGTGGAGTTCTGAAATTTAGCAAGGTTGCCCTATTAAGGGGGTGGAGAAAGTCCCGATTATTTTTTCTAGAAGGTTTGGTGGTCACTGTGGATAGAGGTGCAGCTTATAGTTCTATAAGCAATAACTCGAGTAGCGTTGGTTGTGATTGGGTTGTTCGTGGTGGTTTGAACAATAATACTGAGGAATCTTCTAGTAGCTCAGGAGGAGCTTGTTGTAATTTTGTTGATCATGCTGTTTATGGTGATTCGAGCATGTTTGGCAGCTCAGGTGGAGTTGGAATTACTCGTGATAATTCAAGCATATTTATTGACTCGACTGGAGCTGAAAGTGAATGGAATGATTCAAGCAAGGATGACGCGCAAATAGTTCGGCAAGGCTTGGATTTATGCCCTGCAGGGCATATGGTGTCTGGAAAGGACATGATGGAATGGTTGAAGAATGACTTGAAGAGTGAAGACCTAATTTTTTGCTATAGAACTTGTATCAATGTGACAATGTGGAGTTTTTCCTATTTTGTGTCTCAAATTCCATTTGAATTAAAAGTTTAATTCATGGAAGAAGCCTAGATAATATTGGTTTGGAAGTCCGGTTTGATAAGAGATCAAGTTTTATCATCGATTGAGAGTTTGATTCGGAAAAAAAAACTTTAGAATGGATAAAAACATGTTTGTAACATTTTGGGATAGAATCGGGCACTGCATCGCCGACAAAGCAGAAGGGCAGGTGCCCAGGTGTCGCCTCTGCAGTAGGAATTTCATTCCTGTTTGGTTTTTGAAGCGGTTTTATGTTTAACTTCATCCATAACTCCCAGATTTGGCTCGTATATGTACTCCACAAGGTGTAGACTCTTTAGAAACTTAAGAGAGGCTAAAAATAACAATTAAATTATTTTTTGTATATATTAGAAACTTGAGAGAATTGTTTGGATTTAGATTGAGAAAATCAAATCTTGTAAAAACAATTTTTGTTTATTGGTATAATAAATTCTCCTCTTCTTCCACATAAATCTTGTTTGTTATGTGATCCATTATTTTCATATTACTCATATTATTCTCGTCTTTAATTATTTGGCCGGGTTTTTAACAAGTGATATAAGAGCATTTCTGGTATCTTGTTTGTTTCGAACATGATTTTTAACCAAAGAAATAATACCTATACAAAGAAACAACGACAGGGAAAACATAAATAACATAAGGGGTGTACCATGTTCATTTCCGACAAATATGTGATTCCCATTAGTCAGGAACCAAAAGCAAAAACATGGGACGTGCCAATTATATCAGAATGCAATTATTCACTCAACGATACAGAACAAATGAAAGGTAAATAATACTTCAGTCACATATAAATTCATATGCTAGTGTCAGTGCTCATAAAATTGCAAACCTGGTTGAGTATATGTTATCATTTTTCCACTTAAAACCTACTAGATAAATTAAACTTTCTTCCCATCTTCGAAATATTCATGAAATTTCCATCTCAAAAATTAGAACAGTTCAGCCAAGTTTCCCATGACCAGTTCTCAAGCTAGAGTAAAGGAAGAAGGTTTTGTGGTAAGTTGACAGCCAGCATAAAACTTCAAACTTCATCAAATCTTATGACAAACTAGAACAATTTATAACATGATCCAAAGCCATTATATCTTGCCAGAATGCAAAATCCAATGTTCTTACCTCAAAGCTCCTTTTCTTGCTGATTGCTGAAAATGGGAAGTAAGTCAGACCTTTATTGGCAAAAACAGTCCACCAAACTAGAAAATCTTGCAGTTAGGACAATTAGAGGCTCGGATTAGGACCGATAAAAAGTGTAATTATCTATTGAATGAAAACTGGGATGGGAGTTTATGTTTGGAAACGCCTCCCTGTTTTATAGAAAGAAAGACATGCAGCAACAGGAAGCTATAGTACTTATATATACTGATGTTCTTGGAGTCACGACGTAAGTCCACTAATTGTGTTAAAAAAAAAAAAATTAAAAAAGAAAAGCTGCCCCACTTGAAAATTAGAATAATGCTTTCTTGCAAGATGAATTTACCACCTTGGATGATAGGTGCATTGGTGGCCGTGAATGATTGATGGAAAAATTGTTTTTTTTTTTTATTTTTTTATTTTTATTTAAACTGATGAATGACAAATTGTCACTTATCATTATGTCAACCAAGATGATAAGATTTTTGCAACGTATCAAGATTGTGAAAATTATACATATCAAACAAAGAGGGAAACTTTGGCTGTTAATTAATTAAGGGTTGGGGAAAAAAATCTACAGGTTCGAATGTCATGTACTGGTTTGACTATAAACCATCAGCATCACGAATACAAAGCCCTTGTTTGGTCTGGATTAAAATCCAATCAAAATCTTCAGTCAAAATCAACAATTAATTTTAACCAGATATTTTATGGGACCCACAACTTTTCAACAACATATTTTCATTAACTTTTATCAAAATCTACTAAAAATCTGATTTTAATCTCTACCAAATGAGGCCAAAATGTCAATGAATAGATCGAAGGTCACGAGGTCGAATCTCATGCCAATATTTCCTCGGTCAAACCCGTCGCACCGGACTTGCCTAGTGCGATTTACCTCTCCTGTGTTATTTGCGGACTACTGCATATGAAGTGGAGTTTACCCAGTGCGCACTCACAGTGGTCGAGGTTCCGCCCCTCGAGGTGGTCGGAGTTCCGTTGGAAGGTAGCAGTTGCGGGTTCCTACGTACAAAAAAATAAAATAAAATAAAAAATTACTTCACAATCTCTCTATAACCATGGATTTAATTTACTATAAACAAAAGAAGCATAAAATGATATTGTCAAAAATAGGGTATAACTGCTTTCGATCTTTGAACTGATGACTGACCAATGGACTGAAGAAAGTCAACAAAACGAGGGTTTACATTGTCATCGTTTAAAATGTCGGAGAAACAATTACTACTCCCTTGTCAGCTAGCTAGTTTTTCATAGACAAGCTGATCAGCCCCCACCTAGTAAACAACTTGCTAAATATCAAAGGATTAATTGGACAAATTCAATAGATAACTCCAGCCCAGAATTACCTTTCTGTCAAATTACACACACACAACAAATGAAAACACTTCAATTTAAAATCAAATTAAAATTGTCACATTCTTGCCTTACCTCATAAATAAATTAAAATTTGTAATGCAAAACACACATGTAGAGAGAAATATATATATTTATATACTCAAATCGGTATAAATTTATAGAGAGCAAGAGAGAGTCCCCTCATACAGCAAAGATTATCGATGATGGAACATTAATTTTTGAGTAATGCCCTTCACAAGGGCCTTACATACCCCTCGCAAAGGGTGGGCCCGCCCTATTTTTTTTTTTTAAATACTTGTGAGGCCTGCCCCTTCGTGAAGGGCATATACAAAGGACATTACTCTTAATTTTTTCCATTGACTTAACAATCTAAGTTGTGAGGGGTCCATAGCTAAAGAGTGAAGAATTTTCTGTAGCCACCGGACAAGTCTTCGACTGGATTTAATGCAGTGGTCCTATTATTAATTGTTTTAAAAATTGGATATACTGAACAGAACTAACATTTCACAAATATCGAACTGATTATATGCTTGAAATCAAGCTTTTTAACTTGGTTTGGTGAGGGTAACTATAATTAGGGTTTGTTTTGCGTGATTTTTAAAACTCAAATAAATTTGAATAATTACTTAAAATTGTTTCGTGTTTGAAGAATTATTAAGAAAAAGTGACTCGAGGTGCTATAAAAAGAAAGAGAAGCATTTTCCTAATTTAAAGATTTTTTATTTTTTTTTTAATATCTCACCTTGTCATGTACATTTGTGGACTACAAAATTCCACTTCTCTCTTGTAAAGACTTTGGACATCGCATATCTCCACATTGGTATGATATTGTCTACTTTGGACCTAACTCTCATGAATTTGCTTTTTGACTTTACTCCAAAATGTCTTTTACCAATTGAGATATTGTTCATACTTATAAACTCATGATCCTCCCACTTCTAGCTAATGTGGGACTTTGGTCACACACCCAACATCTCTCAATTGGAAAAAAAAAAAAAAAGTGTTCTCAAGCATTATCAACTCTATCTTCTTATTGCCCTAATTTTTCAAAAAATAGAGTTTATAATAATGATTTTTTGAAAAATGTGTGGTTAAGAAAAAAATATTATATTTATACGTAAAATTATTTTATTAGGAGAATATTGTTCAAAATGAGTTTATGAAAAATGGGTATTTAAAGAAAGAGTTGTTACACTCTTGTTTGGGTTCCATTTTAATGAGGTTTTGGGAAAAATGAATTTTGAAATAGCGATTTTAAAAAATGTATAGTTAAAAAAGAAGGAACAATTTTGAGTTTACGTGTAATATTATTTTATTAAAAAATGTAGTTGAAAAAGAAGAAATAGAAAAATGTATTAAAAATTTTGATGAAACCCAAACATAGGTTAAATTTATAATTTATTTTATTTATTAACTATGTTTTATTTTTAGTTCTTTTTATGACAAGTAATTTCATTTTAAACAAAAAAATATTTTGGTCATTATATTTGAAATTTGATAATAAATTAAGCTCTTGTTTGATATTTATTATTTCTAAAATACATTTAACCCCATCTTTTTTTCAACCACACATTATTCAATAAAATACTATTACATGCAAGATCAATTTTTATTTTTAACCACACATTATTCATTAATCTACTATTCTTAGCATAAAAAAGGGCTTTAAACGAACTCTTATTATCTATGATCGATCATGTATGTGATTATTTTATTTTGATTTAATAATAGAATTATTACTTTATTGTCATTTATGGTAAATTTGTTACTACAATATTTTTTTTGGCACATTCATACTAGACAAAAATAAAATTTCTCTCAAAAGAAAATCTATTTTAAAAGACTAATTACTTATCTTCTTATTAGGCTCAATAATTAAATTTTAAGTTATCACAAACATGACATTCGAGTAATTAGGCGAAATCTTAAAACTATATCATTAATCTAAGCCTAGCTCGAGAAACTGGATTGAGCTGTAAACCGCATCGTAAAGCAATAAACCTAACATGCCCGCGAAACTGATAAATTGATAAGAAAAAGTTTAAATAATTTGGACACATTTAAAATAATAATAATAATAATAATAATAATAATAATAATAATAATAATAATAATAATAAATTGAATTTTAATCATGAAAATTGTGATGAATTTTTTTCGGAAACAAACTGTTTGTAAGAATTTTTTGAGTTAAAAATAAAATATGTTACTTTCAACCGCGCGAACATGCGCTTGAATAATCTTTTAGCTAAAATATGACACGTTATGGTAAATTTTTCAAAAACTATCAAAATTCTTTCGTAATAATACACTTTTTTTTTTTAAGATAAGACATCATTTCTCTTAAATAATACATATTTTTAGTAGTGTGTTATCTTAATAATATTTTTTTGTCAATATAGGTTTCATAATAAACAAAGAAAGAGAAAGCAAGAATATGGGATTGTTCAACTTATTTTTATCGCAATTTAAAATTCTGTCTACTAATATGATGAATTTTCATTGTATTCCATAGAATAATTATGAGTAGCACTATTTGTACATTATTGTATACAGATTGATGACATGAAACTGAGAAGAAGAAAAAAAAACAGAAAGAAAATGAAGTCAATTAATATAATTCATATCGTGAATTTGCATACAATGACGTACAAATAACATTACTTCATAATTACTAATAAAAAGTATAAGCACTAACGTGCACACAAAAAAATCGTCTTCATGAAAATACTTTTTGATTCCAACAACCCAAACTTCTCGTTTTAATTTCTTAATTATTGTCCTCTTTATTTATATATTATATTTTAATTAGGAAAAGGGTTTTAATTGTCTTCAGAATGAAGTTTAATCTTTGTGAATAAATGGTAATAATATACTTCGAAATCAAGTGCTACACAAACTTGAAAAATTGAAATTCATGATCAGAACTCAAACTCAAAAAGTCTCTTAGGTTGTAAACATCCACTAGAATTTTTCTTTTTATGTTGAAAACGCGGCCATTTTTTTTTTAAGAAATTAACACACAACATACTCAAACATGTTATTATAGTACTTACTTGTCACCCAAATGAACTAGGGGTAGGAAGTGGGGTGAGTCGTTTGTCAGATTGTCGGCATGGCTTGCTCCACTTACAAGCCATGCTGACCCGACTAGCACCCGAGGCGAGCACGAATTATCTTGCCTAGGATAGAGACTCGCATGGCTGATTTCCTACATGCAATTGTGTGGGCAGTAATAATGTCAGTGTCCAGCCCACTTAGGCGGTGATGATCTGGCCTTTTGGCCCATTTCTAATAATCTATTATAACTGAAGTGAGCCTAGTTTAACCAGGCCCAATATCCAGTCCAGTAAGGTAAAGTTGTTGTGTTTCTTCGAGCCATTGTATGAGGCCTTGATATTTTGAGGGATTCGAATGGTTTCTAGATTCATTCTTTCTTTCGATTTTTCTCTCATTTTCTTCTGGAGACTTCTGTGTGCTCTTATTCCTTCATATTCTTCTTGATACTATTCTCTCGAATATGTTTCGTGAATGTTATTTCTGTGTGAAATCTAGTGTGAGTAGTTGGTAGCATTGGATCCTTTTGTCTCATTGAAGAAAACTCGATTTTACTGGATGGTTCGTGAGGGTTACTATCTGTGATCTGGGCTTCACTGTATTGAAGGATTTGGTTATGAGCCTATGGTCTGTGAGATCTTGATGTACAATGGTGATTTGGTGTTGATATGTATAGAATAGGGCTTTGAGATTCTTCGATATGTAATATTCTTGTTCGATCTTTTATAACAGTGGTATCAGAGCCATATTTGGCTTTTCTTAGTTCTTCGATCGAGTTTTAGAGGCTTAGAAATTAATTTTCAGTCTCCATTCTTTGATCGCTTGATAATATAGATACCCTAGTTCTTGTGGTTTTTAGTTCTTGGGGCTTCTGTGTCATGATCTGGCTTTGGGGTTATTGAGAGAAGTCTATGTATGTGTTCCTTATTTCTGGTGTGATCGTGGTACTCTATTTGATAGGGTACCCTTGATTCATGATTTCCTTTATCGTTTTCTAGTGGAACACCACCTCTCTGCTGTGCTCTGAGGCTAGTTTACTGGTGGTTAAATTAATACCACCCTTTGGTTTGCACATTCTAACCCTGAACTGTCCCCTCCCTATGTATGATTCATTTTTCCTTATTATCATTGTGGAGTGATCAAGTTGAGCCTTAACCTGGGAACAAGATTCTCACGGAATCCTAGTGAACTTGATCATTCTTGGTGCATCTATAGTTCTGGTTATTTGATTATGCCCTACTGTACAATTTGTTTATACCTGTTTTTTTGATTAGCTTATATTCTTGATTCTATTCTTGTGTTGTTGCCTAGAGTTCTTTTGTATATCCTGAATAGTTGTGATAATTCTTTGTTGCCTATTCACTGTGGCCTATTATCCTTTTATCTGCTTGTGTAGTTCTAATTGCCTTTTTTCTTAAGTGTATCAATTGTCGTAGTTTTACTATTTTCTTGAAATTCTTTGTATTATTTATGAAAAGTAAAATCATGACACTGCTTTTGAATTTGGTATTTTTTATGGAAAATGGGATTTTCCCATTTGGCAACAAAAGATGAAAAGTGTTTTAGTTCAACAAAAGAAGCAATAACACAAACTTTTTCTGAAACTATAACAACTGATCAAATTCTTGAAGCTGATGAACTTACATATGCATCTATTATTTTGCATATATCTGATCGAGTGTTAAGGAATGTAGGTAAACAAGAAAATGCTAAAGCCTTACGGGATGAGTTAGAGAAAC
>CAIGRS010286684.1:0-12450 GCA_903798395.1 Fraxinus floribunda
GCGTTTCTTGAAAGTTGAAACACGACAATTGCCTTTACCCTCCCAAATCACTTCGGGTAAACCTCCCGAAAAAGCATAAGAAGTATGTTTTGGACTTGGAATTTCTTGTTCAATGTGGTTGTACTTCTATTAATTGCTGCAAGACTTACAACAGCTGAGAGGGAGTATGATCGAGAATATACAAAGCAGATTCTTAGCTTGGCCCAGAAGGATAAAGATTGGTTGGTGTCAATAAGGAGAAAAATCCACGAAAATCCTGAACTTGTATTCCAAGAATTTAACACGAGTGATCTAATTCGTGGTGAACTTGATAAACTTGGCATATTTTTATGAATAACCCATATGCTAAAACTGGCTTGGTTGCAGAGCAGGTATAAGATTTTAACTTTCAACTTATCAAACAAGCAAGTAACGTTTGATTGTATTTTGATTTAGGGATTGCTTTTATATATTATGTGTGCAAAAGGAGCTGGTAGAGTTGGAGCATAAGAGCAAAGAACACACAACAATGCTGGTGCTCGATGAACGGAAGGACAAGTTTAAGGTGAGTTTGTCTGAAGCGAGATGACGTGATCAATGATTTAGGGAATTGGTTCTTGCAGTGAAATTTAGACAAAATGATTATTGTTTGATGTTTTCATGATTTTTTTTCCTGAATCATTGTCTGTGTAATTGGAGAGTATTTGGGAATCATTGCTTGTGCATATTGCAGTATAAAATCGAAATATCTGTGGGATTTAGTGAGCCTTGAAAAAGAGTTTTGGAAAATTGATTCAATTAGGATGGATTTTCTATTTCCAATTTTCATGCTCAACACTACGCCACCGAATTCTGCAAGAAGAATACAGAGGAGGGTTCGTGGAGAAAGGATGAAAAAAATTTAGTTTGTGAAAGTTACGAATTCGACCCTAAAATCACCTAGAGAGGATGAATATGTGAATATCGCGGAATTAAAAATTACCAATTAAAAGTAACAATTCACTTTTTAATTGTCCTAGATGTTTAGTTAATCAAGTCAATTTTATCCTATATTGAATTACCACAATAATATATAAAGTAGTAAATAATACAATATTTGTTGACGGAGAAAATTCTTTACATGATTAAAAACTTCGGGACCGAGCCAGTAACTTCTACTATAGACAATAAAAACTTACAGTATGATCTAATCTAGAAAAGTCACTGGACTCGATGATCTATTCCTACAATCTCGAAGACCCTTTGGAAAGTGCTTCACTCACACCTGCTCCTGATCTTCTGAAATTGTCTATCTCCTGTGAATCACCAAGAATACCTTGTTCTTGTACTCTTCGTGTGTTTCTAGTCCAACCTCTCTCAATCTTTAACAACATTTAAAAGCTATAGAAAAAGTACATTCCTAATTATATTGAGGAAGTGGGTGTTTTGGATAATTTGAGATTGATGTTTTTTCCCAACTTGTGGTTGATTGATATCAAGAATCAAAGGTTTAATCTCAGTATATATTTGTTCTTTGATATTATAATGATCAACCGCCCACAAAAACGCAATGGGAATTGAATATTTACAATATGAGGTATTTGGGTAGCTTAGGATATATAAAACTCTCGAAAATCGTGAACTAAGATTTCTTAGAAAATATCGTTGCTAGAGCGTTGGCGGGTGACAAGCGTGTCGTTGTGTGACGGCAGGTGACAATGTTTCTGTTTTGGACACTTGATCATTAGCTACGGCATGCTAGACTCTTTCTCCATGTTCTATACTCGAACCCCAAAAACTCATAATCCTTCTATACAACACCCCAATAGATGACTGTCATCCCAAATCTCACACACGCGTTCAAGACCATTTACAAGATCATAGTGTACGTTGTGCAGATGGTACATGAAGAAACATATACTAAGTACTCTACATAAACCTAAACAAAATAATGAAAAATATGCTACATCATATTAATTAAACTCATACTTGATCACATCACACATATTCAAGTAAATCATATATCATCTGTAGTAATAATGTGCATCAAACATGGGCTAAATATAAGCATGCATTAAAAATATCTAATAAGTTAGGTATACAAATATTTTTACCTTTAAAAGCCCCGTGATCAATTTAAAAAATTTTCAGATCACTTTTTTCATCCAAACCTTGCTAGAAGCAGAATTATTCATAGTCAATTATTTTAGTAACACAGTCAGTTGACTCACCTGATCAGTAAGAAAGTGAACTCTACTAGATATGTTCTGATTTTTACTTCTTTTCACAAGTCTATACATCTAAGTCGTGTGTCCTAACTCAATTAAATCATGTATGAATAAATCTATGACCAAATATACGTGGTTCCTGAAATTGATTTTTATTTGGAAACATCCTACGTAGTCCAATGGGATTACCTACTCTCTGGGTCTTATTAGTAGCAGGGACAAATGTGGTTTTGAAAGTGCTAACCTCATGATGATTAGAATTATCATAACCCAGACTACTCCTATTTTCATAAGGCTTGTTCATCCTTAAAAGATATCAAGCTTTTGACAAGTACTAGAGAAAACAAGAAGTTGAGATTTGGAATATTCAAGTTCATTCAGAAGGTTCTTAACTTGGCTTTCTAATTTATCATTCTCAATGGTCAGCTCGCTAACTCCCCTAGAGGACTTATCAAGTTCACCTGCAAGATTCTTAATCTTAGACCCTAGGATTGACTCATTATATCTAATTTATTCAGGCACAAGGTAGACTCCTGAGGTCAGCTACAAGTTTCTCTCTACCTACCTCAAATTCATTGACATTCTTAAGCACAAATTTATTCACCTTCTTAATCTTAAGATTCTCTTCAAATAATTGTTGATAAGCTTCATGAATCTCTTCCTCATCTTCTTTAGAGTGCTCACCACTATCTACTTCCTCATTTTTTTCATTATCCTTATCATATTCACTCTTAATCCTAACACTGGAGGCCATAGACTTCCCATTCTCATCCTGAATGGACCTCTCATTTTGATTATCTGAGTTAGACTCATCATCAGTGAGAGTTGCATTCTTAACTTTACCCTGATTTCTCTTACCATTAGGGCACTCACTTCTATAATGGCAAAAACCTTAACATTTATGACATCTCACGGTGTTAGATTTCTTTCTAGACTCATTCAAATCTCATCTATGTCTCTCTTTACTCTTCTTCTTATTTCTAAACATTATTTGAAAATTCTTAACAAGGTAGGCTATTTCCTCATCATTAAGTGATTTCGAATCATGATAATCATCCTTAACAGTGTTCAAAGCCAAAGACTTATCTTTCTTAGGTTTAATTAATGTTAGTTCATATCTCTGGTGAGATCCTACTAATTCTTCAACCTTAATAGCATCTATATCCTTACTCTCCTGTATCGTGTTTAGGCCTAAATCTATCTGGTAAGGATTTAAGGATTTTTCTGACAATCTTAAGCTCAGAAATTCTCTTACCTTGGTTGAAGCTAGAACTAAATTTGTCATTCAAGCTCGTATAGAAGTCATCAAAGGTCTCATCATCCTTTATCCTAATATCCTCAAACCTAGTGGTTAACATCTATAATTTAGAGTTCTTAACAGCCTGGGTTTCCTCATATGTGGTCTGTATAATATCTTAAATCTCTAGAAAATTAGGTTTAGGAGTCGAATTTGATTTTTGATACCACTTGAAAGCTACGAATTCGATTCTGAAATCACCTAGTGGGGGTAAATAGGTGAATAACGCGGAATTAAAAATTACCAATTAAAAGTAACAATTCACCTTTTAATGGTTCTAAATGTTTAGTCAATGCCACATTAATAAATAAAATAGAAAATAACAAAAGATTTGTTGATTGTGAAAATCTTTTATATGATTAAAAACTTCGGGACCAAGCCAATAACTTCAATTATGGACAATAAGAATTTATAGTATGATTTAGCCTAGAAACCCACTAGACTCGATGATCTAACTTCTACAATCTTCAAGACCCGTTGAAACATGTTTCGCTTACACCTTGTTCTTGTACTCTTCTAGTGTTTCTGGTCCAATCGCCCTCAATCTTCAACAACTTCTGAAAAGTACCTTCCTGATTATATTTAGGAAGTTGGTGTTTTGGATGATTTGAAATTGATTTTTTCCCGACTTGTGGTTGATTGATCTCATGAATCAAAAGTTTAATCTAAATATGTTCTTGAATTTTGGAATGATGTTATGAGGATGTATTATAATGATCAACCACTTACAAAAACGTAATATGCATTAGATATTTATAATATGAGGTATTTGGGTAGTATATGATAGATATAATTCTTGAAAATTGCGAATTATGGTTTCTCGAAAAAACATCGTCACTGGAACACCAGGCGCACGACATGTTTCTGTTTTGAATGCTCGAGCATCAGTTTGGCGGCAAACTAGCATAAATTCAGCAGCTATTTCTCGATGTTCCATACTCAAACCCAAAAACTTCTAGTCCATCTATACAACATTCCAAAAGACTCATTGACTTTTACAACTCTTTTATAATAATTATTTTGTCTAAAGGATTGTCAGTAAAACTAAAAATCTATCAGTTTGAAACTTACGGTCAATAGAATATTTTATAGTGCTCTTCGTAAGTATCTTTTAATGCTCAACTTTTTTTTTTTTAAATCTTAACTATTTAACATCGATCACATTAATAGAGCTTTTTAATCAACAAGTTTTTGGGCATAACTCCTAGTGAGTTCCAACTTCATGTCTATAAACTTTGATGAAATCAACTTCCCAATCACATTGTCTCATCTTAAACTTGAGAGCATTATGAAAATCTAAAGAACCTAAGGAGAAGAAGACATTGCAGCAGCCCAGAATTTAGCCTTTTTCTTACTTGCGCATTGTCAACCCAATGATTCCGAAATCAAAGAGAAATAGAAGGGAGATGTTTCAGTTTACATCTCGAACGAAATGTTGGTGGAGGAAATATTCAACTCGACCATCTAATGTGATAAGATTGTAAATTTATATCGAAGTGAACTGGGCAATCATATTCAAAATCCTGTATCAAATCTCAGTCTTAAGTTGGGAAATGTAAGGGAAAATATTGCTGGCTACTGACCGAACACTTCAAAACTGCTCCAGTTGATGTGGCACTTGAAACACTTATCTCACTTTCTCCTTATAAGTCAAAACGGTTTAGGAGAAAGACTTCGTCAAAGCTAGCTAGTGTCTGATCAGACTTTTTATTTTTCTCAGCTGAAGATATTCTCATCGCAGATGTAAACTAAAAGATGGTTTTATTTGGTACTTGTGAATTATGAACATGTCTAGGCATACATGACAAGTGAGTAGATGTGATGTAAATTGCGATTAGAAACGAGAAACGAGAAAATAGGCTCGGTTCACTCTCCGCACTCACCTCACCTCACCTCACTTCTTTCTTGATGACTGCTATTGCAGAGACATATTTGAATGATCACCAATATTCTGTTGTTCAGTAGACATTTTTTCAGGGGTTTCATTTCTCTTCGCAAAATGTGTGTGTATGTATGTATAATTCCATACGAAATTCGAAAAATCTATATTGTAAGATAATTACATCTAGAATATTATAACATGATAAAATCTTATCAAGTAACTAGGAAAATAATTTAACAAGAAGTTTAGTGGAATATGTATTTTGTAAGGAATGACTAAACTAGAATGCGTTTAATTCGCTAAAATAGACATGATAATTGACAAATTGTATCGCATTTTCTCAGTCAACAAAAATTGTTTGGGCCAGGCACAGTCCCTGCTGGTCAAGCCTATGGGATTGGTAGACAAGTCGAATTCTTTACAGGATGAATCAACTCACGAGAAATCAAGATAAGAGGATAAAATCAACCATCTTAATTTTTTATAAATTTTCCATTTGTCGAAGGCATGCATGGTGATAACCCACCACATGGCCTGTCACTGGCCGACTGCCTATGAATGAATGGTCCAAAATATATTGACACCTTTATTTCAAGATTCCATTACCATCATCATGACCAACAAGGTAGTGTGGTGACAGAAAGTTTCTCATTGAAGTGAATCGAAGAAACACTGGTACGCTCCCCTTTGCTGTGAAACACATTTGTATGATCAGTACTTTAAAAAATACATGAAAATCCATGCATCCATACATTCGATGCACCTAACTTCCCCCACTTGACTTCAAAAACAGCAAAATCTACAACATATTTTTGAATGGCAGTGTCTCATTTGTTTCCCAGATTATAATCCATTTACATGGATAAATTATAGTCAAAGATTGGACAAAGACCACCTTGGATTTGATTACACTCTAATTAAAACATGGCACTGCATGTTCTCTTCACCTTTTCACTACATTCCACATATATATCTTGTCCATAGTTCAAATTTCCACCTTCAAAGTCAAACCTAATTAGCCAACAAAATGACGTCGTTTATTTTATACGTTGATAAAAAAATACAAAATGTTATTGTTTTCAATTCCATCTTGTATTTTCTCTCCCCTTCCACAATGTAGTGCCGTTTGAAAATATTTTAATTTATATAAAATAAAAATTACTTATTTATATTACCGTTTATCAAAGTTGGAGATGGAAGATTGGCACATTCTTGAAATCAAAACAATTTTAGGAATACAAAACTTTTGTCTGATATTCATAATTAATCAACCAAATAGAATCGTGTAGATTTTATTGTTGGAAAAATAAAAAATAAAGCTAAATTAATAGGTGGTTGGTTGAGCTTGATTGCTTAATTCGCTTTGCCAAAGAGAGAGAAAAAAATCAAATGTCTAGATGCTTCTGCCCTCCTTATATTATAAAAATAAGCGCATCCAATAATCCCCCTTACCTACTACTACAATCACATAATCAAACATTTAACAATAATTAAAAAGATACAATTTTTAATTAAGACAAGATTTTTCAATAGAAAAAAAGCCATGCTATGGAGCCAAGGTCAATGACCAATTCCAAACAGGGACGCCACCTGACGCCCCCTATTGGAAGGCCACCAACAGCCCCCCCTTCCAATAGGAGGGCGCCCCCCTTATTTTGAATGGGTCATTGACCCTGGCTATCAAGCCTTTTCCATAGAAAAATATCAGTCTAAGCATAAATTTTCTTGATTCCCAACTTTTTTGGTAGGATTGCATGCGCATGTTATGGTTTTATATTTTGGTGCAATGAATCCAATAAAATTTATGAATTGGATTGTATTGAGATTTCCTTTCAAAACACTGTTAACCAAAGTGGGATTTACATGTCCCATGCTGAGTCATTTCCACGCAAATTCCCTCAACTTTTTTGAATGGAAAGTTTTCCATCAAAGACAAAATTACGAAAAAGTCGCCTTTCTAATTTACCATGAAAAATGTAAATTGATTTGTGCTGTGACGGAAACATACTAGCTTTGTGTATTTATCCACGTTAAATCATCATATAATTTTGTCTTCCACATTGTGTGACATGTGTTACATACATAAAGTATCAAGAAATTTGATACGTTGGTAGAATTAATCAAAGGTCATTTCAATTCCAATTAAGGGAGAGAACAGCCCATGTGAAATCAACTGGTTAGCATGTGGATCATTACATGCAAATGATCATTAGTCCCTTGGTCCTAAGATTTCTACCTCGTCTATTCAAATTAAAGATAAAAGGTAGACACACGATATCTGTGTCGGCTAATCAGCACCACAAATTGTGTCGAAAAGCTAATTTTTTAAGTTTTAACAAAGATTAAATTTTTTTTGCTAAATCCTCGCCAAAATGATGCAAAAAGAAGAAAAAACAAGGAAAGTGCAAACATAGACTCCTAAAAATCATTTATATATCATGAAAATATTAGATCGATTATCGATTGGGAAAAATAAAAAGTAATTAAACTCTACATAATCAAACCGACACGCATATTTCAGCTTCTATATAAGATTACATTTCCTTCTCCTTATAATTCCCCCTTCTTCCCCACTCTGCATATCTCCTGCCATTTCCATCGAAGTATCTCCAATATTAATTTGGTCTCCACTCCCCCTCTTTCGGTCACTTTCCAGTTAGAGTTTGTAGTTATCTTGCATTATAAAAAAGTGAACTTTTCAGGGCACGATGGGTGAACAAGTCAAACAGGTTAGTGGATCAAAATGCTGTTAATTTAAATGAAATTTATAGTTATATAACTATGTAATTTGTTTGAATTTGAATGTGATTATAATGCAAATATGTTTTAGCAGGAAAAAATTCAAGAGGAAGCTAAACCAGAGGAAAAGAAAGAAGAGAAAAAAGAAGAACCTAAGCCACCCTCCCCTTTGGTTTTGTTTGTGGACTTGCATTGTGTGGGTTGTGCAAAGAAGATAGAGAGGTCCATTCTTAAGATTAGTGGTATGAATCCCCTCGTCTAAAAGTTTTGATCAAAAGTCTACTGTTTGCCCTAATTCCATATTGAACAACGTTGTCCAAAAGCTTAAGGTTTTAGATCGAGGACGTGATTCGCCGACTCTCTTTCAAATTCTAGTGCAAATTGTTCCTTTTTCTGTTGAATTGTAGTGTTGTTTGATCTTGACAGGAGTAGAGGGAGTTGTGATTGACATGGTGAAAAATCAAATAACTGTAAAGGGAGTTGTGGAGGCTCAAGCTGTATGCAACAAAATCACGAAGAAAACAAAGAGAAGCATCAAAGTTTTATCGCCATTGCCAGAAACTGACGGTGAAGCTATGTCGGAAGTAGTTGCCTCACAGGTTGATCACACAATATAGAAAATGTTAACTTTTTACTTCAGTTTTTAGTTTAATTCTAGTCCATGACGTGCTTAAATTTTCGTCTCCAGGCTAGCGAATTAACTACAGTGGAGCTGAATGTGAACATGCATTGCTTGGCTTGTGCCCAGCAGCTTAAGAGAAAGATACTCAAATTGAAAGGTAACTACTTTCGGGAGTCATAATAGGTATCCAATGTATCTCCAAACTCAAAATACACTTGAAAAGTTTTGTGGGATGATTAATCTATCCCTTGTAATATATATGGCCCGCGTTTGGTAGAGATTTTAATCTTAGTCAAAATTAACAATTACTTTTAATTACACATTTTATAAGATCCATAACTTTTTAAAGCGCACATTTTATCAACTTTTATTAAAATTTACTAAAAATCTGATTATAAACCCACCAAAGAGGGACATAAATCTACATTCAAAATTAATGTGATTTACCGTAATTTTGGTTCATTCATTACAGGAGTGCAAATAGCCGAGACAGAATTTAGTTCTGGAAAAATTAAGGTAACGGGTAATATGGATGCAAACGAGCTCGTTGATTATGTCTACAAAAGCACAAAAAAGCAAGCCAAAATAGTACCACAGCCCGAAACCGAAGAACCAAAGCCCAAGGAGAATAAAAACGAAGAAAAGCCAGATGAAGAAGCCAAACCAGAGGAAAAAAATGAAGAAAAAGGAGAGGAAAAGGGTGGGGCAAACATAGAGGAGGAGTCCATTAAAGAAGGAGAGATGAATTTAAGTGATGAACAGGCCATGCATAAACTCATTCATTACTATCAGCCTTTGTATATGATTGAAAAAATCCCCCCTCCGCAGCTTTTTTCAGATGAGAATCCTAATGCTTGTTGCATTATATAGTTATCAATAAATTCACAAAGACGAGAATTTTGATGGATTTTGAACACAAGATATGCTGCGTAATTGGTGGTCTTCAAAGGCAAATCAAATTTGAATTTTTTTTTTTCACGAATTTCAAGCCACCAACCACTCAATAGTTCTACTACCTCAGCAGACCATGATTTTGACATAAAAAAAATGACTAGGTCAATCTTTATAAACTTAATTGATGATTTGTGATAAGTGTACACTTATTTGGACTTAAAAATATAGGCATTTAATAGTTCTTTTGAATAATTATAGCCTAATTTATTGTATATTTCGTTTATTAGGTGAAATTTGATTAAATGAAGTGAATTTGAAAGAAAAAAGTGAAAATTGGCGAAAAATGGACAATATCCAAAGTATGGGGACTAAAATGTAAATACTCAAAAATTGTGCAGAAACTTACGATGAAGATTCGAGAATGCTATGGATCAATTGGATGCAATAAAAGTCCATATGAGTGAAATATGACAAAAATATAATCACAAATCAATTTTAACCACACAAGGATTTATGAATTGGAAAATAGCTATATCAAGTAAAGTATAACCCTTTGAATTATCTTTCCAACTCACTTTAAATTGCTTTAATCGGATATCGAAAGAGAAAGTTACGACAAAAATACAGAAAAAGGTACAGAGTGGAAGCAGCGAGCGGCACCTAGGCGCCCACTCTTGGGAAAAAGACTAGATTTGTGGCGCCTAGGCTCTACCCGTTGTCAAAAATAAGGTTTTCAAGTGCAATTCATATTTTAAAATCCCAATTCAACTGAAATCCAAGACTCAAAGAAGGCATAAATACAATTCTGGTTTCACACAATTTGGAGGTGAGAAAAATACATAATCATCAAGATCAAAGAGCAAATGCTAGGGTTTGAAGATTTTGAGGTTGAAGAAATTTTTTGAGATGCAAAATCCAATTCTTTCCATGATGAAGATTTCAAAACCTAGTTTTGAACTCTATACTTTTTGTTTTTCTTTCATTATTGTGAGTACTTAAATTCCTAGTTAGACTTAGAACGAACAGTGTAATGTATGTGTGACTATTTATCTCTTTTATTCAAGATTATAGTTCTTTAAATGTATATATGTTGATTTTATTCATGAATTTAATGCTTTGAATTGTTTGGCCAATTATTCAATGATTTTGTAAATCTATTACGAATCGAGGGGTGAGTTTTACATTTAGACCACATAGTAAAATTCGATAATAATTATTGCAGTCATTAGATGAATTCTTAGAACTAATATTTCGTTTAGTTAGAATTGATTCACATAGAGATATGGAATTGAATTACTTAAATAGACTTACATTCATACTTTTAAAACTCAAATTCGACAAATTGTGTATGTAATTTAGTTTTAGTTAGAATAATTTAGACACCATTACAAAACTTTATTATTTATTTTCAATCAAATTAAAGCTATGAATAATTTAACCAATTGTTAGATAGCAATCCTCGTAGGAACTATATTCGAACACATTGGTCCACAATATTACTTATTACGATTTATACACTTACGAGATATAAAAATCGACAACAATTTGTATGAGGTAAATTCTGAAATAGTAGAAAAAAACAAGAAAATTGTATTAAAAATAAAGTTTGGGAAACCATTTGGTCATATTTACAGGCTCTCAAAATTGTCAATTGGCCTTCAAAAAGAAGTTATCTATGATGTTTTCCTTGAATTGTGTGATTAGGGATAGTTAAAAAAATCTGACAATCTGATACCTGCGGGCCCTGCCTCGAACAGGGCGGGAATAACCCGCTTAATCAAGTATTCGAGGCGGGGACGGGTAACGGGTGCCCCGCCCCGTTTAAATTTTTTATTTTTTAGAATTCAATACTTTAAATGGAAAATTTCATTTGTTCTAATAGAAATGACAATTAAAATTATTTGTCTAAGTCTAAAAATAAATTATCAAATTTTTTTTTTTAAAAAAAACCTTAAACGGGGTGGCAGGACGGGACGTGACGGGGCGGGGGCGGGTGCCCCGATCCCGCCCCGCCTCGTTGTCATCCATATGTGTGATGTTGACCATGCATTTCTTAACTCCTAATTGATCCTTTTGAGATTAGTTTATAACGATGTCAAAGTGGTGGGTAATTATTGCAAACTTTTGAATTTTGATTGGTTGAAAGTAAGACACAATTATCATGACTGCCATGTGTTGTTATAGGAAAGGTCATATGAGAATCAATGATATCATGGATAAGGCACAAGTGACAATAAAATAATGGTGATGTTTTCTAAATGACAGCGGGTATGGCCAAGCTGACTAACATGGTCGGGCTCATAGATTGAACTGACTTAGTGATCTTCTAACCCGTCCTCTTTGTAGTGAATATTGAATATTCACAAGCTCTCATTCTTAAATTAAGGTAAGTTCAAACTGCTTTTGTGAGTTTAGACACCAACACAGTATATTGAAGTATCTCCCCAAACAATGTAAAGTTCCCTTGCGCGCGCACAACCTATTACACTTACTTAAACTTGGCTTGTTCGGTCTAAAACTGACACAATGGCATAAAACAGAGAGTTTGCAAATAAAAAAACTCGAAAAGCTGAACGGGATGCGACTTCGTGAATGGTCAGCAGTTAGCTCTTGATTGGATCTGAATTGACCAACTCTAACTTGTATAGACAAACGCCTAACTTGTATAGAGGTTGACTTGGCTTTGAGTTGTAGTTAACCATAGACTAGGAAATGAAATTTAACCCAAGATAATAATTTAACTTTTGTCTTTGGTCCTTTCTAAAACCTGACTTGGACGAAAATTTGTGTTACGTTATTGAATAAATTTTTCTATGAAAGACGGAGCTTC
>CAIGRS010286697.1:0-15838 GCA_903798395.1 Fraxinus floribunda
TTACCACTTACCATTTACCAATAGAAAATTCAATAACATCCAAACTCAAAAATTTACCTGTGGTCCTGTGGATAGCTTTTCTTATTTCCTCAAAATTTCCTAAATCCTAATCAATAGCATAATTAGCATAGCACTATAGCAGCCAAAATCTATAAACTACTCGCTAGTCACTACAGTTTACAGCAGAGCAGCCAGTCGGAGTCGGAGAGTTGGAGTTTGGAGTTTGGAGATGATTAGAAATTTAGATTAATACAGAATACCCATAACCAGGGGTCGAGGGCGGACCATAGCAGGCATAAATTTCCCCATTTTATTTGCATACCATTCCAATTTCCAATTACTAACAGAAATTTGAATATTGAAATTGAATACCAATAACAATCAATAAGCAATAGAAAACTTACTCACCTACCGACTTGGTAGCCTTCTGGACGTCGCGTGCGAGCAACGAAGATGCGAGTTCGGAGTCTGCAACTTGCATTGTGCCGTTGCGAGGATGCCGATCACCGGATGCAGCAGGTTCTCAATTCGTGGTTTCTATCATGGGGTGAAACTGAAAGGGCTTCTATCATGGTGGAATGGACCAAATAATTGGCCCAACTTTTTTTTTAATAACGTGCTACTGCAAAAAACCAGGGGCATCCTAAAGCCCAGTGCAGGCATCTGCCTGCACTAGGCCTAAGCTGGGTCTGCCCCTGGACACATGTGCTTAATTGTGTACCGACATATATTGTGATGACACAACAAGAATGCATATGATTAGAGTAAATGTTCATGATAAATGCATATTATATTATGATCGATAAGATTTGTAGAGCTAGTGGCGGCAAACGGGTCAAGCGGCTTGTCGACTTAGCCACTCGGTTAGTGAAAAGTCGGCTCGTAGGCGGCTCGGGCTCCTCAAATGACTAGCCCCGAGCCGAGCGGTGGACTCACCAGGCGAGCGGCTCGTGAGCTAGGCCAAAGTGAAGGTTTATTTTTAATTTTTTTTAAAAAAAATTTTTGAAAAAAAAATTTGACGAGCTCGTAGGCTGAAACTCGATTCGGCCTACGAGCCACAAGCCGAGCTTCTAAAGGAGCCACGAGCTTGGCTCGTGATGAGCACTTGTCGAGCTCGCGTGTAGCTGACTCGACCCATTACCATCTGTACGTGAAGCCAATCGAACACTACTAATTACAATTAGCCAGCTTGGCCCATTACCATATCTACGTGGAACCAATCGAAAACATTGCTAATTACAATTGTGCTCCCTAGTGTGAAAGGTCATAGAATGCGTGCAACATTTTTTCAACCATATCAAAAACAGCCAATCCATGGACATTGAACCATCGACAACAGCGGCAAAATTTGTCATTATCCAACTGTATTTCAAACCATTGGTAATAGTATGTCAAGCAGGGATTTCGACATCCCGTTTCGCAGCTTCTAATTGTCAAAATTCTTTTTAGCACGTAAAGCATCACTTGTTCACGCTATTGCCAATCTCAAACCACCACAAAATGACCAGTAAACTTGATAATATACACAAACACGTAATGATCGTTGCCTTCGACGACAGCCGGCATAAATGTCATATTTACAATATTGTCAACATAATGTCGTCTAGATCGATGTCTTAACCATATTATTACAAATAAACACACAAAATTCGAAAGAAATTAAATAATGAATTGAAAAACATTCGCTTTTACGCATCAAGAAAAAAAATAAACAAAAGAAACATATATTTTCAATGCACTACGATCAAAATTTGTATTTTTTTTATGTTTACACCAAAATTATGCGCAATTAATCTACAAGATAATGGGATCGAGCACCGAGAGCACTGTAACTATGGCTTCAAAAAAGTACCTATTTAGAATACCTGAAATCGACTGAAGTGAAATTTATAAGCTAAGGTCAAATCTCCAATGTTTTGCAATGTAGTCGGAGAAAAGCGGGTGATGACGATTTTACGGTCATAGTTCAAAAATTTTGTAAGTCACAAATAATTCGTTGGTCACATATTTCAAAATTAGTTGGTCACAGATCAAAATTTATAAGTCACACGATCACAGACCTCCAAATTAGTTGATCATAGATTTTTCACGGTGACAAATTATATAATTTTTAGGTCACAGATAATAAAATAGTTGGTCACAAATTATATTTTTTTATCACACGTTATCGAATTTTAAAATTATATTTTTAGTCACAGATTACTTGTTGTATGGTCACAGCCCAAGTCACAAGTCAAGTCACAGGTTATTTTCAAATGGTCACAGTATGGTTGACAGAATATATCGCACATGGCTCAGGTCACAGCACATGGCTCAAGTCACAGTATAGGTCACAGCACAGATCACAGCACATGACTTAGGTCACAGCGTTGGTCACGGGTCAACTGATGGGTCACATACCACCAGCCCCCTCCAATGTCTCCACTGCCACTTGCGGCCACCCTTACACAGTGGCCGACGCTACTACCACCACACCACCACCAACAACAACAACACCGTCACCAACAATAACCTCCACCGCCACCCGAAATCATCACCACCCCCACCAAAAAATCCACAAAATCGCCCCAGCCACCGCCAACCCCCCAACAGCACACCCACAACATACACACACCACCACCATCTCCATCCCCACCAAAGAATCAACAAAACCTGGCGACAGTGGTGATGGGTAAATCGGGCGACTGCAAATCGCACATCGTCGGGGAGAGAATTACAAATCGCACATCCCCACGTAAATCGGGCGACTGCAAATCGTACATCGCCGGGGAGAGAAGAGTCGCTGTCGCTGCCAGATCTAATAAAGCCTCTTCCTCTTCGTCTCCGTCTCTATCGCCGTCGCAACGCCACAAACCACAGCAAAAGCACACAAACCTATAGCGACAGCGAAAGATATCTCGCGCAAAGAGGCACTCATTTTTTCGGTGCGCGTGGCGGCTCAAATCCTCGACGCTCTTAGCGCCGCTATTCCGATGTAGTTGCCGGTGATAGAGGAGAGAAGTGATCGCCGGTGATAGAGGAGAGAAGTGGGAGACGAGGAGAGAGATAGAGAAGTGAGAGAGAAATGATAATTGAATTTAGGGTTTGAGAATTAATTTAGGGAAGGGGTGGGGTTAGGTGGGTGTATATAAATTAATTTTTATAATGTTATTATTATTATTTAATTAAATATTAAAAATCTGTATCTACATATAAAACATTTGATTTTTGAAAATTTAACTTAAAATCTGATTTATGAATTTGAATCTTGAAAAGTCGCGAAATCTGTAGTTACCACATAGAAAAACCCTATTCTATGGATCTCGAAAAATGAAAAGGAAATTTAACAAAACATTCAAAAAAAATAAAAAAGAAAAATGTCAAAATTAGCATCTCGTCAATTTTTTTCGGCACTATAAAATTATTTTCTCATTTCTCTTTTCTCTTAGTCCAGGATAAAGAGAACACCTGCCTCTACAGTTTCAACCACCAAGCCTGCATCTTTTGCGCGAATCCCACTATCGCAAACCTTAGCTGCAGAAACATTCAAACTTGTAACAATGGCGTACACATCAATTGTTCAATCCTCAATTTCAATTCTTTCTCCTTCGCCCAGATTCTATTCACACACTAAAACCCCATATCGAATACCTCAAATCCTCCCATCGTCGCCATTAATCCCTGTTCTCAAGCTTCAAGTTGCACCTACCAGAGGATTCTGTACTGTATGCTGTTATAAGAACAATTCTAGTCAAGAATCTGATAAAAAAGTAAGCTTTATGCTTTTATCCATTAGAAACTACGCCTTCCATTATATATATATAGGAGGAAAAAGAATTATTGGTAAGAATATGGGGACTGTTGAAAAAACTCATTTTTTTTGTTGGAATTATTGGTAATCTTAAATGGGTTCCACTTCCATTTGAAAAGAGAGAAAAACTGGAATGGGTTTCTAAAGGAAGGCTGGAAATATCTGATCAAAGGGTTCTTGATTAGGTGTTTCTGTTATTTTGAAATAAAATTAGCTCTAATAGGGTTAAGAACTGATTTAGATAACTGAAATGGTGTTTCTACAGGAGGCCGGACTAAATTGGCGAATATTGAAACGATGGGATGTGCCGTGGAATTGGCAAACAATTTCTTTGACATCACTTGCATGCGGATTGAGGTGCATTTCCATCACTAGTTCTACTCAATATTTGATTCTGTATAAAAAAATAGAATCCATTTAATTTATGATGCAAGATATGATTAGAGCTGTAGGTTCTTTCTTTTCTTGTAATTTAAACAGAATATTCTCAGTTACCAATCTCGTATGAATGGAGTGTTATTGTAGTTGTTGACTGCTTTCTTAAGATTAGGAACGGAGTATTGACATCAATGAAAACTGATCATTTCCCAGGCAGTTTTGTTTTGACAGGACTGATTGAGGCAGCAGCAATACCATACACGGGACTTAAAATTGAAGAATTAAGTTTGGATGAAAAAGCAGAAATTCTATTTGTGGATCAATCGTATGTGAAGTTCTCAAACTTCAACTTCAGTTTCTTTCTTTTCTTTAATAAGTTCTTATTTCGATTTGCACTCCTGCACCTAACTTTATTTACTCTATTGTCTTGTAGCATTGCAACTGCAGTGGTGCTTGGTGTTCTATATAGTCTCACAAAGTCATTCTCTCCACTTCCTGATGACATTTATCGATATGGTAATGAACATGATTACTCAATCAAGTTTACAAGATCAATTTATTATAAATAGATGGTTCATAAATAGATGGTTCATTAGGCCTTTTCTGGTCCATGAAATTGTTACATAACTTTATTTCATTTAATTTCCTATCTAACATTTGAGAGAAAAAAAAAAATCTGAAATCATATGGATAACCAATTTGTGTTTTAGATTTGAAGGAACCTTTCAATTTTCAAAAAGGGTGGTTGTTGTGGGCCGGAATTGGTCTAGGTGGAGCTCTAGGTGCTATTGCCCTGACAGGTGTTGTGATGTCTTTTGTCAATGGTGAGGCTCCACAACGAGAGGTTAGGATTTAATATCTATTTTTGCCTATTCTTTTTGTGCCTTTTGATTAACATAAGGAGTATGAACCATGTATTTTTTTCTATAAACACTCGAGTTTTTATCTTAAAAGCTCAACTTTATTAAGTGGAGTAGTTAAGCTCTTATATATTATATATTTATTTCATACTTATTCGATGTGAAATAGGCAAGATGGTGGTTCAATGTGAACCCCAATCTTGGAATCCACGTGCTCGTTGGAATCTTAGTTGGATCGAGTTGGTTGTTTAAGCTTAATGGGCACAAATATCATATTTTCTTGGGGTTCCATCTTTAAAAAGTCAACTTTATAAAAAGGAGTAGTTCAAGCTCTTATATTTTCTTTTCACGTGGAAAAGTTAATTATAAGTGCTTTAACGGAGTTTCTTTACGTTCAACTATGGATAAAAGCTTAAAATTATAACATAATTCATTTTCTCCAGCTGAATTCATTTCGTGCGAGTGTCACGAGCAGGTGTACGTTAACATCTTATACAAACTAAACTTATTTTTTATCCTTGAGATCTTTTTATTTTGTTTTCTATCTTCTCAAGAAAAAGAAATGACATTGATGATATCCAGTTTCACTGATGATTATAGAAATGCAGTATGCCCAGCATTTTAGTTTTCCTAATATTATAGTGTTAATAATCTCCTTAAATTCTATCCAGACTGATGCTCTTGTCCGCCTCCTTCCATTGATTGGATCTTCGAGTATCAGGTAACATCTGACAAAAGGCTTCGATTTTCACATGTATTTACGAACCATTATATAATTTTGGATAAAAAAGGAACTGATTCTTTACATTTTAAATGTAGCACTGCCTGCTTGGTAGGTATCACGGGTGTCCTAGCACCTATTCTTGAGGAGACCGTCTTCAGAGGTTTTTTTATGGTGTCTCTAACCAAGTGGTATGATTTCTCATTTCAAAGCTGTTTTCCTTTTACGGGTTATGCAATTATAAATCTGTCATAAGTTTATTGTTAAAAGAATTGAAAAAGTGTAAAGCATATAGTGGTGTATAGTTAAATCAAAATATAGTCATTGTAATCAGTTATAGATAATAGAAGTTAGATGCATGATACTGAGAATCAAAAGCTTAAGCATCCAGGACTAGAAAAATGAAGTCTAGAGTCTGGTTTATGATTCCACCTTTCTCTTCCTTTTGAAAGGAAGAAAAATGTAAGTTGCATGCTCTACACCTCGTTCTGAAGTTTGATGACTGAACCACAAGGCTAAAATGGCAACTTTGTTTTAATGACTAAATTTCCTTTTTGCCTACTTGCTAAGTCAAAATTGAAAGAAAAGTGAAGTGGCTAAATAATGGGATGTGTAATGTATATTCATCTGACTTGGAAAATATAAATGAGCTTATTCTTTTCAAATGTTAAATGGTTCATGCATGAAAATTTTATGATTTGGAATTTGCAGTTGTTTAATCTTTCAATGGAAGTGTGCGCAAATGCTTGTGTGTTGAAGACTGATTGGTTCTAATTTTCTGCAGGTTGCCAACGCCACTTGCTGTGCTTATCAGTGCTGCTGTTTTTGCAGTTGCACATCTCACTCCTGGAGAATTTCCTCAGCTGTTTGTTCTTGGTATGAAAAATGCCCACAAGTTTATTCAGAAGGATAAACGAACTAAAAGCGGCTAAAAATAAATGGAATTTCATAAATCATGGAGAGATTTTTTGTTTCTTAATTTGGCAGAGGTTTCAATAACGAAATCTTAATTTGGCATCTCATTCATTTTTTATTTGAGGTGGCAAATGTGATCTGGTCCAGAAGGCAACCTCCAAATAAAAGTCCCTTCTCTTTTTGGCATTATTATTTTAGCGTGATGAATATATTGAATTATCTGTCTGTCACGCTCATAGTTGATGTTTTGATTTCTTGGGCTGTTTTCAAGCCATCAAAGTTAGTATAAAATTTTCCCTTTAAAGTCGAATAGAAGTGTTCTTGCACTGCAAATAACTACTTTTGTGGTTTGATAAAGAAAATGGGATTTATTTTAAATCTGAATTCCTTGAATACCTTTTTCAGGCACTGCTTTGGGATTTTCATATGCTCAAACCCGCAACCTTCTCACCCCAATCACAATTCATGCCTTTTGGAACTCGGGAGTTATCTTGCTTCTCACCTTCCTTCAGGTAATTATTTGTCCACAAGTTTTTAAGTTTTCCACAGTGCTCTAAATACCAAGCTCATTATTTTATAACTCTGCTCCATCATATCAAAACAGAGAATTATGCATTTTTTTATAACCTAATACCGAAAAAATTATACGCAATTTTTTTTTTTTTTTTGAATTATTAGGCATTCTTCTACTTGTGTCACTATAGAATATCACAATGCACAAACTCGGAGCCCTTAAAGAGGGAAAAAGTGAGCATGTATTTTTTTTCCTATTTGATAGTTATGAATTGTTTCAGTGTTGCTTTCTTGTTTATTTGCGTTCATTTTAATATTTAGTTGTTGAATAAGTGTGCTAAGAATGTTCGTCCTGGCTGTTTGTGTGTAGCTCCAAGGATATGATATCAAGGAATTGTTACAAGCATCTTGATCGAGATGGGTCTCTCTCTTAGTAGGTAGCATGCATGGCTCTGCTTGTCCATCTTTGCTAAGATTTATCCACAATTTCATACCATTTCCCTGATGAATTAAGAGGAGAAAGACCATTTCACAGTTTGTTATGAATGTACTGTGTAAATTTATTGACATGATTATACTCTTTAAATTTTTGAGATAATAAAAAATGTTCAATTTTTATTTGATACAACGCCATCTTTCTTTTAACTAGCTGGGCTTAGTTCTTTACCTGAATGCGACATCTTGTTAACCAACTGCGGTTGACCATTCGCACTAATAGAGTAATTGAGGTGATATTCATTTGTAAACGAATCTATTGACTTTAACCAGTGTACATTGGACCCTGTATCAATGTGAGCAAAACTGGGTGCGCCAGTTGGGTCAATTGAACAACAACCAGCCGCTAAAGTTTCCACATAGCAAATTGGACAGTAGCATATTACCTGAAAAACTCGCTGAGAATTTCATTGAAGCAAATCCAAAATGAATTTCCAAATCATCAAAACTCGCTGGAAAGTGGAAACCAAAGCTCCCAACATATAGTAGAACAATGCAGATGAATGTCACATTTCCGAGAATACCATGAAAATACAGATATCTAGCTTGAAAACCTCAAGTACATTTCAGTGATTCCTCAACTAGTTGTATCAAAAAGGACCAAAACTATGTCAGGCCTCAGCTCTTGGTAGCCAGCTTTTCCTTGGTCTTTTGTATCTTCAAAACCTTCTTCACAATCTTTTGCTCTTCAACCAAGAAAGCTCTAATAATTCTACAAAACCGAGCAGAAAGAATCTATTAAGGCATATTTGAGTAAATGGCCAGTCTCTGCGTGCACAGAGAAACCTACCTTTCCCTTACAGCACTGCCGGACAACACTCCACCATATGCACGGTTCACAGTCCTCCGATTTCTGGACAATCTAGACCTCTTGTACTCAGCAGGTCTCAAGTGAGGTATCTGCAAACATAAAGCAGAAAAAAGTTGGAATTTTTTTTTTTTTTTTTTCTACATGGCAGTAACTTAGTCATTCAAACACTTCAATCTTAAAATTAGTATGTAGTACTGCACACAATTAATTGGAAATGAGATAACATTTGAGTTCTTAGTAGTTATAACCTCAAAGACAAGCAAGTAAAATATCATGACAGCATCAAAGTTAAAAGCCATTTAAGAGTCCTTTTATGTTGGCACTAGCCTTTTGTATATTACATAAATCCTGCAACATCGTATATACTTTGTATTCTAGTTTGTTTAAACCCATAAAACAACATTTCCAATCAGTATCACCTCAGGACATTCTATAAAAAAGCCAAGGTCTTATAAAGAAGTGACTATCCAACTGATTGCCAGAAATACTAGACCAACAAAAATATTGGTAATTTTGGCCGTAGAACCAACTATGCGCATTTGTGTAGAATCAATGAGTGTCTTTAGAGAGATGTGTTGTAACATACAGACATGAAAACAGTTCAGGCACTCAAATTTGAATTTTCAAAAGAGCAGAGTGGAGCTGATTTATTCTGCGCACCACTAGCAAATAAACCAAACATTCTCTATAAAAGCGTAACTGAACTTGATCCTTTAGGGACTCAATCAATCTACAATTTCCACAATACCTAAATTGACATTAGATTTCCATAGAAAATACTATTTTTAGGAGGACAAATAGAAAACTCTACTCAGGAGGCTATTGATTAGATCGACAAAATAAAACTATCAATTTTTGTACAAGAAATATTTTTTGAGCACTAAATAATGCATTAGATTAACAAATTAATCATGGAAGACATTCATTTCAATTTTCATTGATCACATTGGGACGTAAAAAGCAAATAAAAAGGCATACCCCTTGGATTCTCTTGCCAGTAACAGGGCATTTAGGGCCACTAGCTCTCTTCTTAGTGCTCTGGTACACTAACTTCCCTCCTAATTGAACACACACGATCACACGATTAATATGAAAAATCAAATAATAAAGAAACGGATTTATTAAAAAAAATAAAACGAAACCAAAAATAAATATTTCACAAATTCAATATACAAAAGGGATTTTACCAGGGGTTTTGATGATCCGATGCTGGTTGGATTTGGTGGCATAGCTATGCCGTTTCCTGTACGTCAGCCGTTGAACCATTTTCCGTTATTACGGGTTACCGGGTTCTGGATATGGCTCTGCTTTGGGAGCGGTACAGCATGAGGTTTTGAAGAGATCATAGACGATGATTAATATTTGTCGCCCTAGATCGGGCGGTTAAAGTGCTCATTCTCGTTTTTCTATTCATTTTTAACCACGCATTTTTCAAAAAAATAATATTTTCCATCACATCAATAATTTTTTCTTCTTTTTCAACCATACATTTTTCATCAATATACTATTATAAAATACATTCTTCCAAAAAAATGTGGCTCAAACACCCCCTAAGTATTGTAAAAATATTATTTGAATACGCGCAAATGTTAAATAAATTATAATTAATATATCAAGGGTTGTCATGCTAAATCATTTATTTAATTATTAATTAAATAAAACGGGAGGTTAATTAACATACATAGACGTAACTAATAAAATGTATTCTTAAATTAAATGTGAAATTATAATTAGAATTAATAACACTAAATGAATAAAATTATAATTAGAATTAATAACACTAAATGAATAAATAAAAATGAATTTAATTAAATGAATATGAATATTAATTAATTGTGAATTAATAATATAGGTAACTAAATTGTTAAATAGATGAACAAGAATGTTAATTAATTGAGAACTAACAATAGAAAATTCATACATTAATGAAAGCACGGATGGAATGAATTTGTCAAATTATATGTACATTGATGGTTAATAAATTGTTAAATAAATTAAATATATATTGAAAAATGAATTATAAGTTATTATTGAAATAATTAAATTATAATATAGCTAGAATCGTCCAAAAATAATTATCACTTGATTTGATATTTAATATACTAATCAGAGTCGAACGTACAATATAAGTTATTCTAAAATACTTTAAGAGTGTCGAAAAATAATAATATTTGATACTAATTTGCTAGGAGGATTGACGAGTCTCAAACGAACTAAAAAAACATAAAATTTAAGATAGAAACTTAAAGGAAGAAAATTGTACTCTAAAAAACTCAACTTTTATGATTTAAATTTTTTTGTGATGATAAAATAATACAAATGAGCAATATTTTTATACTAAATTTGGTACATATGAATTAATTGTCAACATGTGAATTTAAATACCAATTAAATTCCTAAATACATAAACATAAATAAATTTATTTATAATAATTCTACATTCATATATATCAAGATTCATCAAGTTCAGATTCATTGAATCTAAGTTAATATGAAATTAATAACACCAAATTCATACATGACAATGATTTTGTAATATTTATTGTATATTGAAAAACAAAAGGCAAGATATAATTGAAATAACTGAATTGTAGTATGGTTAAAATCGTCCAAAAAGTAATTCTCAATGTGTTATATATTATAGAATTTTTTATCACATTTTCATTCAAAATCTCTTAGAGCATCTACAAGAGACTCTATATTTTTATTTTTTAATGAGTATATTATATCATTTGGAGAGCATTTATAACTTTAGAAAGTTAAAAATTTGAAAATACTCCAACAAACTCTTTATATTTAACACTTAATTTTACCACTTTCAAAAAATATTTATTATTTTTTATCTTTTATTTTAACTAGTTTTTTTAGATTATTTTATTATTTTCCTATATTGAAAATTGAAATATTTTGAATACATTTAATTATAGAAAGTGGGTCAAACTCACTCTCTAAATTAAAAATATTAATTTAAAGATTTTCTTTGAGCATGATTTTTAAATGTTGATTCTTTAAGATAGATAATATCTCATATTTAAATAGTCTTTTGAAAATCCTCTTATATCACATTTGTTGGACCAATTTACACTCAAAGCTCATTGGGTCCATATGAATGTCCAAGCTCACAAAGATTGGGATGAAGAGATCCAACATGAGGAAATTATACAAAACTAGATTTTTAAAGTTTCAATTTCAAATTTCAAATATAAACTTATTTATACAAAAATCAGATATTAATTCATTTATTTTATCTATCACATCTTTTTAAATCAATATGACCCAAATCTAACCTTAATTTTATCCTTCCCCCTACTCTCTCTCTCTCTCTCTCCCTCGCATGCTCTCCCTGTCTCTCTCTTCCAAATCTAGGCTTCGGGGGCATCCTAGTAGCTTTAAAAGACACCGGCGGCAATTGTTGTTGCGTCGATTGTGCCGCATCCATCGACGAAGCCTGTTGGACTGGCTTAGCCACGGGGATAGAAGACGAAAATGGAGTCAGGGCTGAAGCGTGAGCTTCTGCTCAACTTCGTCGCTTTGTGACGAAACCGTCATAGTAGGAATCGGAGGCACCGATTGAGAAGAAGGTGGAGGAGCATTGTAAACTCCCGATTGTAATTATCCACGACCTGGCCTCGGCTTGGACCGTCGTCGCCACGTCCAGTTGATGGAGACGGCTGACCTCGACCGCCACCGCCTCGTCCTCTTGTACGCCCAAACATCAAGAGATTTTTCCGGAGAGAGATTCCACAAAATTTCAACAGTTCGCAAATGGAGTGGGGGTAGGTTTGAGCTACGTGCACAGAGAGTGTGTGTGTGGTGAATGTTGTGAAGTTAATATTTTTCGGTGACGGAGGTTGGGTTGTTGCCGCGGCTATGGATGAATAGTGGGTGTGGTTTTGTTGGTGGTGATGGCGATAACGGTGACGGTGTTGGTGGCCGATAACGGTGATGATGTGGTAGTGTTTTGTGCAATGTGTTGATTTGTTTGTTGGGGACGTGGTGGTGGTGGTTGGGCGGCGAAGGTGGCAGTAGTAATGTTAGAAGGAGTGGTGCGGTGGTGGTCACAAGTAGTTGTGGTCACAAATTATTCGGTTAATTGTGACCATTAAATTGATCTGTTATCAATAAAAAATATGTGATCAATGAAAAAGATAAATTGTGACTAAAAAATAATGTGTAACCTAAAAAATTGTTAATTTGTGATTAATAAGTTGACAATTTGTGACCGGTAAAATAAGTTGTGACGTATAAATTTTTTGGATAATTCTAGATGTACTTCCTACATTACTACATGGTTTACTACAATGCCAAGTGGCGCCCCCCCTATTGGAGGGGTGCCGACGTATAAATTTTTTGGATAATTCTAGATGTACTTCCTACATTACTACATGGTTTACTANCACTTGGCATTGTAGTAAACCATGTAGTAATGGTTTAAGTAAGTATAGCATTGTCCAAATTTTTTTATTTGTGACCGATGAACAAATTGTGACTTATAAAATTTTTAAATCGTGACCATAAAATAACTTGTGGCCTATAAAATTTCTGATTTGTGATCGTAAAATAATTTGTGACTTATAATTTTTTTAATTTGTGATCGATGAACAAATTGCGACATATAAATTTTTGAATTGTGATCGTAAAATAATTTTTGACGTTTCAATTTTTTATTTGTGACTTATAAATTTTTTAAATTGTGACCGTAAAATAATTTGTGACATATAAAAATTGTGATCTGTGACCAATTACATGTAATTTGTGACCGAATTATATGGAATTGTGATATTAATATATTTAATTAATTAATTTATAAATAAAATTTAAAAAATCTGAAATTTTAAATTTTAAACATTCTTTCTTAAATTTGAAATGAGTAAAACTAAACCTCATACTTATGAAATTTTCCCGTCCAACATTTTCTTTTTAGGTTAACATATTGAAATATTTGTTAGAAAAAAAAATTTGATGGATTTTTATGATAGGATAATTAACACATAATGTCTTTACGTATGAAGTTCATGGTGCAAAAAGTCTTAGCAATGATTTTTTTTTTTTTTTTTTTGTATTTTCACTGTCGACATATCATCCATTTTTATTTAATTTCTCAATAAAAAGTTATGAAATGACGAATATATTTTTTATTTTAATAAAACAAAAAGAGGAGAAGAAAAATAAAGAACTAACTGCTACTATACTTTCAATTTTATTTTAAAAAATGCAAACAAATCTCAAATAAATTATAAAAAAAAAAAAAAAACCTCTTTTCTTTCACTATCCTTATCTTCTTCCCCACCACCACCACCATTTTCAATTTTTCTAGGATCCTAGTTAAGCACAAATATAATATCGATACCTTATTCGAAAAATCACCATAAAATCCAGATTTTTGGCTATGTTACACTTCTTACTTCCAATTAACTTGAGTTTCAGCATTGGCACACACATGATCTGCTTTCCTCCAAGTCGATCTAAGGTGTAAGGATCGAAGCCTCAAAAATCAAGCGGAAGCAGTTTTAATATTCACCAAGAACAGTCAAACCAGATTTACACAAAGTAGAATTGATTTCAATACAGGCTCAAAAACAATTCATTGTACCCTTCTGTACAATCTAGAATCTGCCACAAAATACCCAAACCCTAAGACAATAATACCAAAAAGCTACTACAATGAACTCGATCTAACCAATCGATCTCCAACTTGAAATCTCTCTCACACACACAAAGATATTATCACCAAGATCAATGATTAAACCAGAGGATTTAATCTATTCACACAGAATCAGAATTTAGAGAACCAAACGAGCGGAATCACGAAGAAGAAGAACCCGAAACCAAAAGCTTTCACGCAAAAAGCCAGAAAAGATAGAATGAAAAATCTTACAAGAAAAAAATGATCCAACTGATATTAGTAGACCAACAATCAACCGTAGATCTAATCTTAATCCAACGGTCTAGAGCAACACACTTAGAATATTCCTTGGGCTTGGGCTTTGGGCCTAAGACTAAATTGAGTTATTGTACCACAATGAAAGTACATGCACAATTCACACATAATAGTCAAACAAAACTTTTCTAATATCATGTGCAATTCTAATAATAAAAAAAATTAATTGGCAATAAATTCACAAAGAACTTAAAGCAAATAATTTTTAAGACTAGCAATGACAATGATTATCCCTTCACGGTAACCTTGATCTTAATGTCATTTCACACGATGACTTCTAATGTGAAAAGTAAATTGTTACCCTACATGATGACCATAAATAAAATGGAAAGATCACGATACCGAGTGGACCACGTCTGAAGGTTCATAAATATCGAGAGATACGATTCACCGCTTTAGGGCCACCACTATCGTCCTAAAGCTTCCAGCAACGACGGCAACACAAAACGACACTCGGCACCTGTTAAAGGGAAAAATCGTCCAACTTTCACCGTATTTCTCAAAACTGAAATCCATATGCTTAAAACTGAAATCCGACAACACCATAGGGTCTTTCTCATTGTCTGCAACATTCTGTCTTTTAGAACCACCGCCGAATTCAGACTAATGTGCCACCACAAACCATCGTCGTCTTTGCTCGTGGCCGCCACGTGTCGTGACACGCGCCACACCGGCACCGGCACCGGCACCTGCACTTGTACCATCTCCTGCTAAGCCTGTCGGTGGTCTCCTTTTCTCCAACCGGCTCTGGTTTGGCCATAAAATGCATTTACATGTTCATTAAAAGTGAAGCAAAATTGTCTAGTTTCTTTCATTTTTATGTCGGTTTTCAGGTTCGATTTCTACACTTCTAGTCAAGTTTTGGTCGAAGAAATCATAGATTTCTCAACAACACAAGCTCTGATACCATTTGTCTCAAAAATCTTCGAGAAATCTTTTATTTCAAGCTCAGAAAACAACCAAACGAACACCACAATCAACTTAGCTCGACCCAAAACCAAACCTCCACTTTTGTTGTTCCAAGTTCTCTCAACCCCCACCCACAAAGGAGAATGGATGGTGGTGGTACTAGCAGGAGTAGGAAGAAAAAGAAGCAACAATGGTGGAAATCTCTCACAATTCCTCTCCAAGTCGGCTGCCCTCCCTATCTCTTTTCTCTCCTTTCCCTTGCTACAATACACACACACACACACCATGAAGAAAACGGCTGCAACATAATGCATATAGGTAGAGGTGGCAATCGGGCCGAGTAGCTCGTCGGCTCGCCCGCTAGGCTCGTACTGTAGCGATCCACGGACCGCTCGGGCTCGTCAAAAGACGAGCCCGAGCACGAGCCGAGCACCATGCTAGGTAGACGCGCCGCCCGGCGAGCCCAAGCCGAGCTGCTCGTTTAGGCGAGCCCCGAGCCGCGCCC
>CAIGRS010286716.1:0-11123 GCA_903798395.1 Fraxinus floribunda
GGACCTTGACTAGGGAAATTTCTCTATTTTTGAGTTGATGCATTGTTCTATCCAAAATCATCGTCGGGATTTCTTCATACGATAAGTTTCTTCGTACCTCCAATGTCTGATAACCCACCACATGATTAGGATCATGAACTTATTTTTTGAGCATCGAAACATGGAACACGTTATACACTACTGTGAGTTCAGGTGGTAAGCCAAGTCGATAAGCCATGACACCAATCCTTTTAAGAATTTCAAAAGGTCCAACAAATTGTGGTCTCAACTTTCCATTCTTATTAAATCTCAATGTACCCTTCATTGGTGCTACTTTCAGAAAAAACTTTATCACCCACTCGAAATTACAAATCATTTCTTCTGCCATCAATATAACTTTTTTGTCGATCTTTTGCTGTTTTTATTTTAACTCTAATCTTATCAACAGCTTCAACTATTCGTTCAATAATTTAGGACCCAAAATCTATTCTCTCCAACCTCAACCCAATGGATAGGGGATCTGCACTTCCTACCATCAAGAGTTCATATGGGACCATGCCTATAGTAGCCTGGAAGCTATTGTTTTAAGCTACCTCCACCAATGGCAGACGTATCTCCCAACTATCGCCAAGATCTAAAACATATGCCCTCAACATATCTTCAAGAGTTTGAATAGTTATTTCTGATTGTCCATCCATTTGTGGATGATAAGTAGTGCTAACTTTCAATTTCGTCCCCAGCCCCTTGTAAGCTTCTCCAAAACTTTGATGTGAACCTCGGGTCTCTATCAAAATAATGGTCACTCAAACTCCACACAATCTGACTATCTCTCTGATGTATAACTCTGGGAGTTGTTCCATGTTGAAATTTATTTTGATTGACAGAAAATGAGCCAACTTTGATAAACGATCAACCACTACCCAAATAACGTTGTGACCTCTTGTTGACCTCAGAAAGCCTACCATAAATCCATCGCTATATGTTCCCATTTACATTTTGGAATATCCAACGATTTTAGTAGTCCGATGGCCTTTGATGTTCTGCCTTGACTTGTTGACATATGATATATTTCTCCATGAACATACAAATTCCTCTTTTCATGTTTTCCCACCACAATGTATCTCAGAGATCTTAATACATTTTTGTACTTTCTAGATGTGCAGCATACGGGGTAGAATAAACCTCTTCCAATATTTCATTTCTTATACTTTCATCCTTAGGTACACACAATCTTCCTTTAAAAGTCAATGTGTTATTTGCATATACTTCAAATTCTATACATTTGTTCGAACCAAATTCAGCTTTAATCTTCTATGGAAATTGATCCTTATCCTGTGCTTCTTTGATTCGATCCCGACGAGTATATTGAATCATAAATACTTTTATTCTCGCTGTAGTCTGAGTTGGCGGCAATATGACTTCCAATCTTAGCTTCTCAAAGTCATTTATCAAGTGTTCCTGCACCGTGGGTAAAACTGCTAACTGCTATCCAGTCTTCCTACTTAAGGCATCTACAACTACGTTAGCCTTACCGGATGGTAAAGAATTGTACAGTCGTAATCTTTTAGTGATTCCAACTATTTCCTCTGTCTCATATTCAGTTTCTTTTGTGTGAAGAAGTATTTGAGACTCTTTTGGTCTGTATAGATTTCACACTTCCCTCTATACAGATAGTGACACCATATCTATAAGGCGTGAACTACTGTTGTAAGCTCCAAGTCGTGCGTTGGATAGTTCTGTTCATACTGTTTCAATTGTCTCGAGGCATAAGCAATCACCTTTTCATTTTGCATCAGAACATAGCCTAAACTTTGCTTGGAGGCATCGCTATATATTATGGACTCATCTGATCCTTTAGGTATCACCAATATAGGAGTCGAAACTAATCTTTGCATGAGTTCCTTAAAACATTTTTCACACTTTTTCGTCCGCTGAAACTTCACACCCTTTCTAGTTAGCTAAGTTATCAGATCTACTATTTTTGAGAAATCCTCAATAAATTTTCGATAATAGCTAGCCAACCCTAAGAAAATGTGAACTTTACCCACACTGGTTGGACTAGTTACTGCTTCCACTTTAACTTGGTCTATCTCAATTCCTTGGACGGTAACCACGTGACCAAGGAAATCCACTCGATCGAGCCAAAATTCGCACTTCTTGAATTTGGCATATAATTTCTCATTCATCAAAGTTTCAAGTACTACTTGGAGCTATTCTTCATGCTGCTTCCTATCTTTGGAGTACACAAGTATGTCATCAATAAATACTATGACAAACTAGTCTATGTACTGATGAAACACTCAGTTCATGAGATCTATAAATATAGCTAAAGCATTGGATAAACCAAAAGGCATGACAACGAATTCATAATGTCTATATCGAGTCTTGAATGCAGTTTTCGATATATCGCTTACCTTAACCTTTAGCTGATGATACCATGACCTCAAGTTGATCTTCAAAAACATAGTTGTATCCCTTAACTGGTCGAATAAATCTTCTATTCTAGGTAGCGTGTATTTATTTTTGATAGTCAGATGGTTCAACTGTCGATAGTCAATGCACATCCTCCTACTCCCATTCTCATTCTTCACAAAAAGTGTTGGAGCGACCCAAGGAGATACACTCGGTCGAATGAAACCTTTTTCCAGCAACTCTTCCAATTGTAACTTCAATTCTTGATGTTCTTTCGGTGTCATTCGATACGGNCTTGTTCACGAAAAGTACTGGAGTACCCCGAGGAGATACACTCGGTCGAATGAAACCTTTTTCCAGCAACTCTTCCAATTGTAACTTCAATTCTTGATGTTCTTTCGGTGTCATTCGATACGGGGCCTTAGATACTGGTGCTGATCTGGAACCAAGTCAATTGTAAAATCCAATTGTCTATCTTGTGGAATACTTGGTAGATCTTCTATGAATACGTCTGCAAAATCTTGGTCAACGTTAATATCATTAACGGTTGTTTCTGTATGCTTGGAACCGTTGATATTAACTAAGAATCCCTGGCATGATAATTTCTCAGCATCTTCTCAGCTTGTAAAGCCGATACGAGGCGATGTAGAGACTTTAACTTTGCTCCAAAAAAACGGAACTCTTCATCTCCCGATCTATGAAATAACACTTTTTTCTTGTGACATCGAATGATCGCATGATTGAGTCCTAACTAGTCCATGCCTAAAATAACATTGAAATCTTTCATCTCCAAAATGTATATTTTCGTCTATAGTATTCTCCTGTCAATCTCTAACTTTATACATCTGATTTGTGCAAAAAGTTCTTCCTGATGGGATGCTAATCTTGAATTCATTATTCGTTTTCATACATACAAAGTTAGATCTAGCGACAAATGATGTAGAGATAAAAGATTTGGTAGTCCCATAGTCAAAAAGTATGTAAGCAGGTACATCAGATAATAATAGAATACCTATTATTCAATGCAAAAACTTGGGCCTTCCATTTCTTGTTTTTAGCTTGATCGTCGTCATTTTTCTTTGGAGGCTCTGTACAATTTAAAGTAATGTGTCCTTACTTACCATACCGAAAACATATGGTCTTTCCCAATAAGCATTCAGCCCTATGAAGTTTATTACACTTAGGACACGATGTAATACTTCATCTAGTCCCACCGATACTAACTCTTGTGCTTGGTCTTTTATTCTGCCAGTTACGTGTCTGTCTCTATTTTGATCGTTCCACTTTCTTTTTCCCAATGAGTTATTGCCCTGCTGGGCATACTGCTCAAATGTAGCCATCTGATATGAAATAGCATGAGCCCTCTCCAGCATTTCATGATATGAAGTGAAACGATGAGACATAATAATCATGTCGATCTTCGGGTGTAGTCCATTTTCGAACCTCCTAATCTTCTTAACTTCTGTATCTACCAAGTGTTGGGCATACCTTAAGAGCTGCTCAAAATGCCTCTCGTAATTAGTAAGCTATAAGATGCCCTGTTTGAGCTGTAGAAACTTTGATTCCTTTACGGCTCTCAAAACCTGTGGAAAGTACTTCGACATCACTTCATCCTTAAACTGCTCGCAAGTCATGTTATGTTGACGCTCTTCGATCTTAGTGCGTAAGATAGGTTCCCACCAGTAATTGGCTACTCCAACAAACACAAACTATACGTATAGTACCTTTTGTGCATCCGTAAAGCAATGTACCGAAAGATGCGTTCCAGACCTCTAATCTATTTCTCAACAGCCAATGGGTCGAAACCACCGTCAAAAGTAGGAGGCTTATACTTATGAAACTGCTCAACTACTGAAATAGCTCCAAGGACAAATGAAGATGCGTTTTATGATAGTGGTGCATTTTGTGGTAGAGGTAATTGATTCTACCTGCTTAACTCTTGTATCGCCTACAATAAATCACGCATCAAATTTGTGTGGTTAGGTTGTGCCATATCCTAAATTTAGTATTAATTCTCCCGTCACATACAAGTACTAAGTCTAACATGTTATACCTATACCATCGTAATACATATTATGATGTCTTAAAATTTAAAAAATATACAATTAAAAAGATGTAAATTATACAAGATGTTTGAATAAATTTATCTTCTTACCCTTTTGCATACCTTAGAGTTGTCGGATGGTGATCGATCGGTGGTCGTTGAGTGTCAAAGATCTTACACATATTTAAGAACTTTATATATATATATATAACTAACGAGCACAAAATTAATAGAATAAATTCATAACCAAATAAAATATATTCTAAATAAATATTAAAAGCCATACATATCGCATTTATTAGATAAATAATAAAATATTAATTCCACTTATAAAGCATAACACATATTTATATTTTTAACCCAATAAAACATGTCTTAAATTTCGAAATAAAAGATCCTTATGAAATAAACTAAGAAATTGTTGAAATTAAAAATGTTTTGTTATACCGAATTATGTTATTGAGTCCCATAAATTCTGACACCACGACTGCATCTCATTGCTCGCTAACCAACGACCCGTTATAACCTGTGAAGAGTAGGGAAAAAGATGAGTATATGAGAATACTCAATAGGACACGAAAAAATTGCATACTAATTCTGTCTCTATTAAAATTTAATTATTTAATCCACAAAAATAAGAGTTTAAAACTTATTTCTCTATAGTACCTCAACTAAAAATATATATAATAATATAGTATTGAAAACAATTAATTCTATTTTATAAAATTCTTAGGGCTTTACATTAGAGGATATTATTTACAATGATCTCGTGAACATAAATATTTGTTCGTTGAGTCTTGAATCACCAAGCAACTCTATACAACATGTATGTTGGCAAAAGAGAAGCCTATGTAACCTTTGTACATGCAGTATGCGATCCTTGTATACTAAAATCCTCGATAGAACATAATTCCTTCCAGTACAGCAAATAATATCCCTACATATATAACATCATATCAAAATAAAAATAAAAAAAATAACAAAGAAATAACCTATAACATCACCTCAGTCTAATATCATAACTAATATCGATGTTCTTGTACCGTACTAAACAAACTAAAAAAAATAAAAAATTTGTCAGGTGAAACTAGATTTTTAATGCCAAATTTGTTAATAGAAATTAAATTTTACTATGACCTTTTTTTATTTGGCATCTTCACTAATATCTTTCACGTTTTCAATTTGTTCAACAATGCATTTAGCTAGATTATGTTTCAAATAGGCATTGAGGCACTCACACTGATGAGGTTTCTTTTCCAATTCACAATTTTCATCGCTCGTATCATACAAAGAATTATCTACATGATGAATGCATGTCTTCTTATGAACTATTTCAGATTTTTTTTTTTTTTTCACCCATTGAAAAGACATGAGCATTAGCCAATCAAGTTTAATCGGTGGTCAAGAAGACAACATTATGGTTTCATTATTGAAAAATGGCTGATTGCAAAATTTCAATTTTACTGCATTCATTTGATAAATTATGTGACGACATATCCAACCAAAACATAAGAATTAAATTCCATAATTTCCTCATTATCAAGTTTCATACCAATATAAAAGCCACTAGTTTAAGTTAAATGCCCAAATCGAAACCGTTGACTGCCGAGTTCAACTTCCCCTCTCCAACTGCCCATCGAAACTATGAATGAACATGATATTAGTTGTATTTATGTAGTATTGTTGTAAATGTTAAAAAAAATTAATTATAGTATGGAACCGAACCGAACCGAACCGAACCCGAATGGTTCCATAATTATATTTGGACTCGACGGTTCAATTTATTAAATACTAAAAAATTTTGGTTTGGTTTGGTTCGATTCTATTCAGAACTGAACCGGACCAGACCAGACCATATCCAGCCATAAGTTTAAGTTTATAACCATAAATGAAGCCTATGTTTGATGCACATTTTTACGATATGATGCATTTTTTTGTGATGTGATGGTGAATATGTGGTTGAAAAAGAAAAAAAAAAGTTATTGATGTCATGAAAAATATTATTTTATTGAAAAATGTGTGGTTGAAAATGAGTAGAAAAATGAGAATCTGGTTCAAACAGAGGCGAAATATAAAACCAATCAAATAACTCATTGACGATTGTATCATTATTCATGTATAATTGTCAATGAGCAAATTTAAATAAGTTTGTTTTCTAGGGACTTATACTTCAATTACAAGAATCCAATTCATCAAGGAGGGGAAAGAAAAATCAAAATGCAAAACAAACTTAAACCCTAAAAAAATCAAAATTGCCTACAATTTTATAAAACCAATATTAGAAACCCATAAGAAGACATTTAATTGTCCATAATAATTGTAATTTCGCATTTAATTGTAATTTTAAATAAATGCCAAAATAACAATAATAATTATATATAAAAAAAATTGCTTAAATCAGTGATTACTTTAAAGCTCTGGGGTTCATAATTTTCATTTTTCTAAGTCTGCCTTTAATTTTCAATACCAGCTTCAATAAAATTGATTAGTGGCTAAAATCTTATAGCAGAGGTTAGGGGTGATTATTGATTGAAAATAAAGGATTAAAGAAAATTACATAGGTATGTGGCTGCTTTAAATCGGAAATGTGGTACAAAAAAAAGTTTCTCAATTCGGAAGGAGCTATTATTTCTTTCCTCTTCCTATTTCGCACCCTATTTGCCCTGTCTCCGTCTTTCTATGGGCGCCCATAAAAATAAAGATAAAGAAGACCCTTTTTCCGCACACGGTTTTGTCTGGACTTTTTAAAGTTTCATAAGAAAATTACTCGACTAGCTTTTCTTAAAAACTCTTCTAATAAAAAAAATACTTATAATTTTTTTTTTCAAACATGTTCAAAAGCAATTTTTTAGTATTAAAAACAATTTTATATTTTCAGAAGCCATGCCAAACGAGTCTTTATTGCATTAGAAAACTACTACACCAAATTACACATTGCCCTCCTTGCTTTTAACCGAGACAAGTGGTAGGGACATACAATTTTACTACTCTTAGAGCTTATTATAAATTATAATGATAAGAAAGCAAGGTTTTAAGGGTAAAATCATATACATGCCCTGCTATTTTAGAGAATGTGTATTATGATTAATGATTGGTAAAATTAAGCCAAGACAAGTTAGGGTTTATATGAGAATCTAGAATAGAAAGTGATACAGTTACCTTTATACTCGAGCATAAAGCTGCACCGATCGAGAGAGAGTCTATAGCAATGAGTGTTATAGTCAAATTGTAACTAGATCTACAATCGTAGCGCAATACCCATCTCAAATAAAACTCCCTAGGATAAAGACCTGTTGCAAACCAAGTCCAATGAAGAATGGGTTACCTACCTTTATAAATACAAGACTCCAATTCATTATTTAGGTACGTTTTACATACGATTTTCAACACCCAATCATTTTCATATTTTATCTTTGACTTAAATATGGGAGGGGCGACGATGACACACATCGACGCCTTTGTTTCAAGTACCAAAAGATCACGTTCGTGTTCATTCTCAATCGTCAAGCTCGAAATTCAACATGTGCGATTTTTGGTAGCATCAGGAAGCAAAACAAAAGAGTACATATGTAGATGGCTAAAAAACGTACACACACATAGTTCCATCATCAAAGAACCTATATAAATATTAAAATTATACAAAATAAAATTGAGCACATAACCATGCCTAATTCATTACTTGAACTTGCAGATAGATTAGGTGATTATGGAATTTTTAGATTTCTTTGAACTGTGGAATCAAGTTATCTACTTTGCAACAATTGAATGGCCCCGAAGATCCAACTTCTTGATTGAGCTTTCTAGGATAAGTTTAGGGGCGATAAAATTGTGACAATGAGTGTTCTAGATATTCAATATTTTGCAGTTTTGTGTTGAAATATAAGATAGAGTTTGTTTTCGATGAAGAGAGCAATAACTGTAAAGTAGGATTCTAGTCTCAAGTGTAAGCAATTTATTAACTCTAATACTAAGATCTTTAGAATTCATAATTTTCACGTATAGATTTAATTGATCAAGAAACATACATTGATCCATAGCAATAATTGAAAAAATTAAACCTGCAAAAGAGAAACTAGTAAAATCAAGAAACTATTCTCTCTCTTTACCTCTCTGTAATCGAACGTTTTTATTTGATGGGTTTTATTCACTTTTATAGATAGACAGAGANCATTGATCCATAGCAATAATTGAAAAAATTAAACCTGCAAAAGAGAAACTAGTAAAATCAAGAAACTATTCTCTCTCTTTACCTCTCTGTAATCGAACGTTTTTATTTGATGGGTTTTATTCACTTTTATAGATAGACAGAGACAGTTTCATGGACCATAAAAACTATTCACTTTGACGATTCTCTCTCTTTACCTCTCACATTAACTTGCAAAAATAAACTACGGTTTTATTCACTTTTATAGACAGACGGAGACAGTTTCATGGGCCATAAAAACTATTCACTTTCCATCAAAGTGAATAGTTATAAAAAACTGTCACTTCTCAATGAGCCAATAGAATTTTAGTAACAATAAACCGCATTAATTAATTTATTCATAATATTACTTGGGTCACATTAATTGATTTTACATTCTCCCACTTGGTCCATGTAATATTACTTAATTATGTGGTTTATAACGTAATGCACATATAAAAAACTTAAGTTCCTCATACACTAATCACTCAGGGTGTGTTTGATTACATTTCTTTACCATGGAAAATGTCAATTTTCTATTTAAATAACAAATTATCATGTGCGTGCAAAATATCATTACCATGAAATGTTTTGTTTCCAAACATTTTTTTTATAAATAACTTACCATATACATATCTCAAAATAAAAAAAATATTATTCTTCTTGAAAATAACATTTTGCTTTACTGTCAAGACAATGAAATTACATATTTCCAGAAATATGCAAATAAAAAGTAAATTACTGTACACCTAATTTTTTACTTACAAGTAAATTTTTTTTTTTTTTTTTTTTTTTAATCTCAGCTAAACATATCTATTATGATTAATCTAACTCAAATATTTATTCTTCTTATCTTCTGAGTTTCTCCTAGCGAATTTTCAAAGCCATGCCATGATTTTCTATGATTTCAGTTTTTATTAGTCAATTGTGACATCAGGTGATTCTAGATAAAGGTAACTTCCATATATACGATGAATTTGAGTCAAAAGACGTGGCAAAAGGTAAGGATGAGGTCAGTTTTATGGGACAGAAAGTTTGATACATAATTCCACATGAAAGACAAAAAGATTCAGGCCGGCAACTTTGATCACATTCCGCTGCGAATTGGAAATGATGAAATAGGGAAAGATCTTTAGTTGTTTCTTAATTCATAGTGTATTCCTTCTTATAATATTGAATTTTTGATATATTTATTAAGCCTTGGTTTGGTTTTGCTTAGAAATATCGATAAAATTTGAGTCAAAGTCAAAAATTAATATTAATCAAACATTTTATTGGATCCACAACTTATATTAACTTTTTAACCACAAATTTTATACCCATGTAAACTTGCTATAGTGCTTTTGCTAATGTTTTTTTAGTAGAATTTTTTCAACATTAAGAGTTACATATAAAATAAATAAGTTTTTACCTTAAAATTAAGGGTCTGTTTGGACATGATTAAAATCTAATTTTAATCTAAGTCAAGGTCAAACAATCAATATCAACCACATTTTTCATGGGTACCACATCTTTTCAACCACACATTTCAAAAACTTTTATCTCGATTCACTAAAAATCTGATTTTAATCCACACCAAACACCCTTTAAGAAAAATAAAACATGTTTGGCTCCATATTTGGCTCACTATAAGGTTATGTGTGCCATAAGTTTAAAAAAATTAAAGTTACTTTTGAGTAAGGTTACGTGTTCAAATATGCATGGATAACTCGATTTTAAGTAAAAATCACTTTTATAGAAAATAAATTTTACATAATAAGCAACTCTTTTTCAACTTTTGTCCATTCAAAAGTTAATTATTTAAAAAAAAAAAACATATTTACATAATTATATGTAAGTTTATTAAGCTTAGCCAAAAATGCTCTTTAGGTGAGGCTGCTTTTTCAAATTCTTGTATTGATAACTCAGTTTTAAAAATTATTCTCGTTACTTGATAAGAAACCCGCTTTCAACTTTTACCACAAAAATTTGACTACCCTAAAACGTATTTATTTAAATGTAAGTAGATTTTTTAAGCTAAGCCAAACATGTTATTATGATTAATTATTATTTCCATCAAACAATTATAGATAATGAAGACCTTAGAAGATAAACTTTCATACATGGAAGGGTCAAGAAAAGGATAACAAGGCATAGTCATAAATAACTTTCTGATTCTTTAATGGAGAAATTAATGAAAAGAAATGGGGCAAGAAAATAATATTCTTTGTTAAGATACATATAATTTGGGTCAAGAAAAGGACATCAAGGCGTAGTCATAAATACCTTTCTGATTCTTTGATGGAGAAATGAAAGACATGAGTCAAGAAAATACATGAGGAAACACTCGTCATTAAATTGAATTTTTCCAAATTGTTGACTTTCTTCATTTCACAGATTATTCATAGGGTTGAGCTTCCATGTGAAATGAAATTTTGTGCTTTTGTAGAAAGTTTCTTGCCAGAAACTGTTAAGATACTCACATGGGGGTGGCCCCATGTCAATTAAGCCCTTGTTTGTCTACCA
>CAIGRS010286747.1:0-14092 GCA_903798395.1 Fraxinus floribunda
TTGTAGTGTCCATTTCTTTCCTAATTACTGCATTTTTCAGGATCTTGGGACGAAGCAGATTATTAGTAGAGGGCGTGAGTTCAATGACTTGTATGTGCTCGACTCTTCTCCCACACGTGCCAAGATCGATTGCATGCACGAGTACCTCCTCTTCTAAGCTTCATTGTCGCTTCGGTCATCCTTCTCTCCCTGTTTCAAATAAATTATATCCTAGTCTTAGTCAAGTATTTTAATTAGATTGTGAGTCGTGTCAATTAGCAAAGCTCCACAGGGTACCATATCTATCTCGAATGAATAATATGGCTGCGTCCTCTTTTGATTTAATACATTCTGATATTTGGGGTCTTTGTCCTATTTTATCTAAGACCGATTTTCACTATTTTGTTACTTTTGTGGATGATTATTCTCGAGTTACTTGGTTATATCTTATGAAAAATTGCTTAAAATTGTTTTCAATTTTTTGCACCTTTTATGTTGAGATTAAAACTTAGTTTGATAANTATCTATCTCGAATGAATAAAATGGCTGCGTCCTCTTTTGATTTAATACCTTCTGATATTTGGGGTCTTTGTCCTATTTTATCTAAGACCGATTTTCACTATTTTGTTACTTTTGTGGATGATTATTCTCGAGTTACTTGGTTATATCTTATGAAAAATTGCTTAAAATTGTTTTCAATTTTTTGCACCTTTTATGTTGAGATTAAAACTTAGTTTGATAAATCTGTACGTATCTTAAGAAGTGATAATGCCAATGAATATTTCTTATCCACATTTACTTCCTTTCTTTCTCAAAATGGTGTTCTTCATCAATCTTCATGCATCGTTACTCCACAACAAAATGGAGTGGCAGAAAGAAAGAATCGTCATTTATTGGAAGTTGCACGAGCTTTTCTTTTTCATACAAGAGTTTCAAAAGAATTTTGGGAAGATACAATCTCTACTGCATGTTACTTAATCAATCGTATGCCTTCTTCTGCCTTAGATGGTAAAATCCCTTATTCCATTCTATTTCCCTCTCATATTTTATTCTCTCTTGCTCCTACAGTATTTGGGTGTACTTGCTTTGTCCATGATATGAGACCTCAGGTCTCCAAGCTTTGACCCTCGATCCTTTAAGTGTATATTTTTAGGTTATTCTCGACTTCAGAAAGGTTATCGATATTTCTCTCCTTCTTTAGGACGATACATAGTATCTGTTGATGTTACATTCTTCGAGTCCATACCCTTTTTCAGTACTTCTGTGTCTTCTAATTCTTGTTTTGAGTCAGAGGATGATTTCCTTGTTTATACAGTGGCTACACCTGTGTTATCCGTATCTTCTCGTCCTTCTATTCGAAATGTTTACACGTCGTGTGCAGCAATCTCCGGCAGCACTTACTACAAACCATGACTTATTGCCTCTACCTACTACTCCGCCTCAGGATTTATCACCCCCTCCTGATCCTTAGTCTTGATCTTCCCATTGCCCTTCGAAAAGGTAAACGGTCTTGTATTGATCCAGTCTCTTCTTTTGTTTCTTACCATGCATTGTCACAGTCGTCCATGTCTTTCATTGCTTCCTTAGAGCGTGTGTCAATACCAAAATCTGTTACTGAGGCTTTGTCCCATAGTGGCTGGCAAGTGGCCATGCGGGGAAGAAATGATGGCCCTGGAGCATAATCATACTTGAGATTTGGTTCCTTGACCCCTCAATAAAAAGGCAATCGGATGTAAATGGGTGTTGACTGTTAAGATAAACCCTGATGGATTTGTTGCTCTATTGAAGGTTCATTTGGTGCTAAAGGGTATGTTCAAACTCATGGTGTGGAATGTGGATTACCGTGAAACTTTCTCTCTAGTTGCTAAGTTGCCTTCTATTCGGTTGTTCATCTCTCTCGCTGCTACCTATCATTGGCCACTTTATCAACTTGATGTTAAAAATACATTCCTCCATGGTGATTTGCAAGAAGAAGTTTACATGGAGCAACCACTAAGGTTTGTTGCTCAGGGGGAGTCAATGAAGGTATGCAAACTACATAAGTCGTTGTATGGTCTAAAATAATCATCACATGCTTGGTTTGGGAGAATTAGCGAGGTTGTGGTTGAATTTGGCTTGTAAAGAAGTGCATATGATCACTCGGTATTCTTGAAGTAGTCTACAGTTGGATGCATTATGTTAGTGGTATATGTTGATGATATTGTGATTACTGGTAACGATAGCAGTAGCACAAGTATGCTAAAGGCTTTCCTAGGCATAGGATTTCAGATAAAGGAGTTAAGTCCTTTGAAATATTTCTTAGTGATAGAGGTCTCTTGAAGTGGTAAAGGAATCTTTCTGTCTCAAAGGAAATATGTTCTTGACCTACTGGATTAGACATGTTTAATTGGAGCAAATCCCCATGATGCCCCCATGATACCAAATGTGAAACTCGAGGTTGAAGATGGAGACATGTTTGTTGATTCGGATAAATATAGGAGAGTGGTAGGAAAAATAAACTATCTCACAATTACTCGTCCAGACATTGCCTTTCGAGTAAGTGTTAGTCAATTGATGTTATCTCCTAGAACTTCACATTGGGATGCTGTAAAATATCTTAAAGGAGCTCTAGGGCGTGGGATTCTTATAGAGACCATGGTCATTGTAGAGTTGAGGGTTTCTTAGATGCTGACTGAGCAGATTCTCCTGCAGATAGGTGCTCTACTACAAGGTATTGTGTTTTCGTTGGAGGTAATTTAGTCTCTTGGAAGAGTAAGAAACAAAGTGTTGTAGCTCGATCAAGTGCAGAATCTGAATATCGAGCTATGGCACATGTAACTTGTGAACTTATGTGGCTACATCACTTACTTTAGGAGATTAGCATCGATAAGTCTTGCTCCATGAACTTGTGGTGTGATAATTAAGCAGCTATTCACATTGCCACTAATCTGGTATTTCATAAGAGAAAAAAGCACATAGAGGTTGACTGTCATTTTGTTCGTGAAAAATTCCAGTAAGGGTTGATTTCGACTAAGCATGTCAGGGAAGTGATCGATTAGCTAATGTGTTCACTAAAGCCTTAGCTGGGAATGGAGTAAACTATATTTGTAACAAGTTGAGTATGATAGATATCTATGCTCCATCTTGATGGGGAGTGTACGATGTAGAGTGGTTTTCAGTGGGTGTTAAGTGTTAAGTATGAAGATTGGCAGATTGCAAGGGTTTCAGGGACCCAAGAAACTCTTTCTTAGAGTTCATGTTTGTGACCTGAACTACAATGCCGGTGGGTAAAGATTACAAGTTGATTAAATAAGTTACAAATTGGGCAAGAAATTGGGAAAATTCTTATGTATATATTGGATTATAACAAAGAAAGCATTGAGACTAGTACTATATTCATTGAGTAGTGGGGTTAGAAGGGTGACAGAGAGAGTAGAAACTGGTACTAAATTCACAAGTAGTGGGGTTAGAAGAGTGACAGAGAATGACAGAAGGAGGACTGAGTTTGGTATTTTTTGGCATAGGTTCTCTGTTAGTGTTTTCTTCTATTTCTGCAAATATGCGTTTGCATATGGGGTGTCCTCTTTAGTGCCCCATTATTATATTGTTGACTTTGAAATAATATGTCATGTTATTTTGTTCATGTCTGTGAATGCAAGTTTTCTCATATGCGGATTAACCGTTGTGATTTAGTTCAAAGGCAAGTTCCACATTTATTTCTTTCTCCTTGTGTGACGTGCATTAAGACAATGAAAGATATTTATCACTTATCCTTCCACTATTGTTGCTTGAATTTTGTGGTGCTGCGTGTTAAGACAAGCTCGTTTTGAATGGATGTTTTGTGAAAGGTGTAGTGGGATATTTATTTAAAGACCTATTGGTTGGCTTGGAAAATGGGGCATGGTTATGTGGAAAGCTGTGTTGTGTCTATTATTTGATTAGCCCCTTAGTTTCTGAAGTAACAATAATGTGGTACACATGTGAGAGAAAAGCTTCTCTTTTTATTACTTATATACGTAAGGAGGTTAAGAATTTCCCTTTATTTTCGTTGGTATTGGGTGGAAGAATTTGATGTATTCTTAAGTTTTAATCTAAACTTGTTTAGCTTTTAAGAGGACTTTTGTTCTTTTAATGCATCTTGATATCATGATTAATGAAGTTATTTTTTAATTTGGGAGGCTCATTACTTCAATTGGTCCCTACGTTCCTCAAATGGATCTCTTAGTTGTTGAGAAAGTTGCCCAAAAGCGGTATATAAGGCGTGCCCTAACAAGTAAACAAGATATTAAAATGTCGACTAGAGTTGCTGTTTCCATTTATGATTGTATAACTTCAAGATCCCAATGGATTTATGATAGGATCATTTATTCAATGGAATGGTATACAAAATTAACAGATCTCAATGAATACAATAGGATTTATGGTTCTACACAAACTATTAAGAACAATTCTAGATCTGGTGCAAGATGAATTACTATAGGGAGTTTATTAAAACCCGTGCTTTTTCAAAACAAAACAAGAACTTGAAGTTTGGAGATGCAAGACATTGAGTCTTTGCATGCCGAGTTTATCAATTCTCTCGGTTATCCTCCATGTCTTATGCTTGGTGATTATCTGGCTTTCTTGTCGAGATAACTGGTTTTTGAGACACATTCTGCCACTTTTTAAAGTGGGAGAGAACGTAATATAGATTTCAGAGATAATTTATTTTGTGTTTTTTGTTAGGCTAATGTGGAAAACATTGGACGGTTTAATGAGGAGTATGGTTCTGGAAGCACTGAAGACCAGTATGAAGAGGATGACTCAGAAAAATCTAAATCTAAAAAGTCCACAAAACCTTCTGACTTTCAAGCATTGCTCAGTCGAGATAATAACAATGATCACTTCATGATAGGCATAAAGTTTACCAAGAAGTAAGATTCTAGACATTTACTTAATCCATCTGGAATTTTTTTCTTGGATGCTGTCTGATATGTGAAAGCTGAAATTCTTTATCATAATACTTCTTTTCTGTTAGTTCATATCTTGCAATATTCTCGGTCTATAATTTTTTCACACGTGGAAAAAGATGTGTTCTTCAAACATATTGTTTTTCTACTGCGCATTGTTTAGTTAATATTTTGAAGTCGAGGTTGGATGTGAGATTTATGGAAATAATTATAGACATTCTTCTAAATCAAAGAGTTATATCTTGTATTACTATTTGCCTGTGTCCTACTTTCTAATTTGACTCTACATTTGTTTCCATTTCTTCTAGGAGTACGAGGTTATATAGCGATTTTTATAGTTCAGATATAATCGTTGCTTCTCCCCTTGGTTTGATCACTGTAAGTCTTTATCCTGTTATGAACTATCCATTATAAATCTTTTGCACTTGATTTGATCTCTTTAACTAAGTATGAATCTATTGGAAAGTGTGGAGGGATGCAGCAAAGTAAAAAAAATGTGCCAATTATAAAATACGGGTCCTGTGTAACTTTTAGGTGTTTTACGTTGATTATGCGCTTCCCCTCTCTTCCCCCTTTTCTGGTTCAGTTGTCCACAAACAATTTCTACGTATTCCAGTGATGATCTTATTCTCCAGTTCTCATGACCCTTTGTTTCTTTTTCTATCCACGTCGTCTTTCTTAGAAACATTAGTTAGGATGTTGAAGATATGAATGTTTTTAAAGTGCCATAATTATCTTTGGGATGAAACTTGAGAACATCTTCAATGGATTATTGAACTTCTTTGCCGTTGAGAAGAATAGGTTTGTTTCTCTCCTCATGCATGTTAACTTAAATGTGTACTGACTTATGCTTGTTCAATTATTGTGTATCAGAAAATTGGGGAGGCTGAAGTTGAAAAGGAAAAAGATGTTGATTATCTTTGTTCTATAGAGGTGAGCATAATTTATTAATTCCAAATACGCATGACTTTTATCATTTTCATTCTTACTAGTGCAAGTGTGTGTCTTGTGTCAATTAATTTAAAGAGTTTGTTTGTCACAGATCTTAATCATTGACCACGCGGATGTCATGATAATGCAGGTAAGTAGATTATTAATGCTTTTGAAGTCTTAATGATCTGTTTATTTCATTGAATCACATCGACACTGACACCGTTATCATTTCTTTCCTATAATATTTGTGTAGAATTGGTCCCATGTGAAGACTGTTGTTGAACATTTGAACCAAATACCGTCTAAGCAGCATGGAACTGACATTATGCGCATAAGGCCGTGGTATACTTTGTTATTTTTGTGGTCTCTGTAATTGATTTTTTGTTCCTTGGGTGATCTCTTAATAGCATATTTTTCCTGTTGCCTTCAATTATTTTAATCCTTAGGTATCTAGATGGACAAGCACGTTTCTATCGGCAAACAATAATTTTAGGTTCTCACGTGAACCCAGGTAATGGAATCCACAACATTGGTTTCAATATTTGGTGGTAGTTTTGCTGCAATAATGGATCACGCATGATAACATAACTAGCCTAACAAAGGAACGTTGATCTATCACTTAATTTAGTTGCCAATGAGCGTAGCTCATGATCTATAATCTTGCATCTCTCTCTCTCTCTCTTTTTTTTTTTTAATCTCGTTTATTATTTTCCTCGATCTACCATGCCAACTCACTTAGTTGTAAGTATAGCTATATTGTCCAAGTTTATCCTTTCCAATTTCTCTTTTGCATTGCCACTGACAATCCCTTTCTTTATTTTTGCAGACATCAATACACTGTTCAATCAACAATGCTTTAACTACCAAGGAAAGGTTGCCATTTTCTTCATGTTGTATTTTATGTCACCACTGTGTATGTACTAAGATTTGACTGATTCGGTTGCCTGTGTTCAAAAAATTATCACACTCTATCTGCATGGTTTTTCTCTCTTCAAAATATTTCAGCTCTTTAGACACTAAGTACATACAATATTTAAGCTTTTCCATTCCCACCTCTGGCATGCTTGTCTTCTGCTTTTAATAAGGTTCTGCAGAGATACATAAAAGCTGGAAACTATTTTGCCAAAATATACGGTTACTGAGATTTTTCATAGTGCAGTTACCGAGATGTTTTCCCTTTCGGACATTGGTTATTTTTCTGTCGTTTGTTGTACCACAGAAGGTACTTGTGTAAAGATTTGTATTTGCAGGTAAAGTTGGAATGCAGTTATAAAGGTGTTCTTCCGAAAATTCTGCTTCAAGTACGGCAGGTGTGTCCATTCATATAATCCTTATCCTAATAAAGCATAACAATAACTAGGATTGTGGTCATGAGTATGACTTCTTAAGCTTATTAATTAGAGAAAAGAATTGTATTCATTGCCATTCAACGTAATTTTCTTGTCTTGACTATACAAAAAGAGAATTCAATATGTTAATTTATAACATTTTAAAAAGACAGATCTTAGTTGAATACTTTCTATCCAACGATTAACATTATCATACTTATATTTGCATTTTTATTCTTTCTAATCTTCTTGTTATCATTAGTTTGATATTTTAGTATTAAAATTTCATAAATGGGCCCTTGTCAATCAGTGTGCTGGCCAAACTCCTTTACCTGTCGCCTATCTAATTGCAAGGGCATCATGGTGATTAACAACAAATTATTTAATTATCAGAACTCAAGCGTGTTAGTTCCATGGTATAATTTTTCTCAAATAAAATTTAGGTTTTGGAAATATTTTTGAGGCATGGAATGATGTCATTCTTGAAAATCATACAAGTTACTCTAGGTTATTTCTGTGTCAAATATAAGTCACAACCACGCTAATAACGATATACTACCTGCTTAACTTGAATTTAATGAAGCCTTATTGTTTCTACACGAGGCTTTATGCTTAGTTATTTTGCTATTTAATGTGTTGAATCTTGGATCATATATTAATTGTCTTACTGGGATGTAAAGTTATTTAAGTTTGCTCATGTTTATGTTATTTTTTCTTTCAATTGTTACAGATTTATGAGCGTTTTGATACAAAGTCAATAGTGGAGGCTGATGACAATCGTCTTGAATATTTTGCTAAAAAGGTTTCTTCTTATATTTACCTTCTTGTTTTAATTTCATATATACGGTTGAATGATTGAATCTCAACCATTATGTTGTCCATGATGAAGCCAAGTTCGTTAGGAGTTCCTGTGTCAGTAGAATCTTTTCCAATTTGACCTACATGATTTTATAGTTGAATTCTGAAGAAGCCTTCAGTTTTAATTTTTGTAGTAGTAGGTTGCTCTGCCTGATTAAGGAAGTGATTTCATTATAAATAAATTGCTATTGGCTTGACTTTCTTATGTTGTATTGTCTTGAGTTTCATCAAGTAATAGAGCAGAACCAAAGGCGAAAGAGGCAAATAAATTTAAAATGCCGAGTAATAAATGCCAAAATGAATATCGGGATGAGATTGAAAAAATAAAATGGATAGAGCCTAGATGGAGACACAAGTAAGAGAGAATTTTGTTGCTTCCTTATCAGTTTTTGGTAGAAATATTTCACGTCATGACTAAAAAGTTCTACTAGTATCCTTCTGAAGGTTCTGTAAATAATGTAATGAAATAGTGTCATAGAGCATGCAAGTTGTAAAACCCACCAGAGTACTATGGTGACTCAAGTGTAAATAATGTGAAAGTTATGAGCCCATTCTTTAAAAACTGAAGATTGGCTACAGAAGTGGTGTTAGGTGCAATAACCATTATAACTGTTATTACAAGTATAAAATTCTGGATAGAGTTGGAATGAACCTTAACCTCGTGCAGGTTCTTGTTATAACTAATCTCTCTCTCTCTCTCTCTCTCTCATTGTATACATAGTGTGTTGTGGATAGGTGAGAGCTAGCTACTTCATATGGACATGGCTCCAAGGACTACTTGAATGGTGACGATTAAATTTGTGAACAGTTGGGGAATGTGCTGTTGATAATGAATTGTAAATTGAGATAGAAAACTGGACTTCGACGGCTGAGTATGTTAATGGAAATTGTTTTAGCCACTCAAACAACACAACCCCTATGCATCTGGTGCAAGTTTATTCACGCTTCATAAACAATATTTAGTAGACATTAAAAATTATTTGAATTTCTCAAATTTAGTAATTAAGGTAAATTTATTTAAGTTGGTGACCAGTCATGCAATTTCATTTGATTTATGGCTTACACTCAGTTTTTTGTGGGGTATGGTCAGGGTATAACTTCACCAGTGTTGTGTTGGCAGCTTTATATTGTAACATAGGTGGTTCCAAGTCGAGGAGGGTGGTCGTGTGAGATAGAGTGACTTGAAAATAGACCTTGATTAACGGTGGTGAAGGAGATGATCCCTTTTTCTGGAATTTGGAAGAGAGGATCTATTTAGTTGACACATGATAAATATGGGCTTCGATTTTGTTGAATTTGTCTACAATGTGAGCTTGGGATGTATATGTATCAACATCTATCTATCCGCATGCATACATTCATACTTACTTTTCGTGGATTATGTTCAAACTCGGTAGACTGAAATTTTGTTTGTGCAGGTGTTTCCCAAGATAAAAGATTCTGTTCAGGTAATACAATGCTTTATAAATAAATTGTTGAATTCTTTAATTCTCAGGTAGACTAACTTCCATGTTATCATCCTATGCAGCCTGGGGTCATGATATTCATTAGTTCTTACTTTGAGTTTGTTCGACTTCGAAATTTTTTGAAGTCACAGGGTGCATCCTTCTGCTTGTTTGGAGAGTAAGAAATATTTTTTTCTGATTTTCCTTTTTGCTTCTAGTAAATTAAATAATGTCTTCTTTAACCTGACCGATAATATGTAAGAGGTAGTAGTAACTATTTATACGGTTTCAAGTGTTTTCACTCATTCATTTATTATTTGATATATAGGTACATTAAGCAGAAGGATATATCCAGTGTACGAGGCCAGTTTTTTAGGGGAGAAAAGAAAATCATGCTTTATACAGAGAGAGCTCACTTCTATTACAGATACAAGGTTCATTATTATTTTTTGTTTTTGTGTAGTCTTGTTTTCTGCTATATGTCAGTACTTTCACCATCCTTTTTTCTCCCCTGTAAATAATTAGCAATCCTCATGCATATTATTGTTGTTGGTGAACCTTATGTTGCGATTTCCTTTTAATTGTTGAACTCACTAGGAAATTCATTCCTTTTAATTGTTGAACTCACTACGAAATTCATTGTATATAACAATCCTCTGCAAGTATGCAAAAGCATCACTAAAAATTCATTGCTGATGCATTGTGTTAAATATAATGAACTAAATGCAGTTGAATGTACAAAACTAAAACGACTTTGGTGGCGTTTCTCTTTTCAAGAGCAGATCCTAGAATATGGATTGAATTTCAGATTATAGTCATTACAGTGAGATCCTATCATTATCAAGAAATTCAGATCCTAGAATATGGATTGAAAAGTGAGAGTACGCATAAGATCAAGTTTTTTGGTACATGTAAGAGTAGAAGTTTATCAATGGCACTATTTGGCTGTTTCTGGACCAAAGTTAGACCTTGATTTGTGTGAACATCTTTTTTACAAGTCAGAATTTTATTCTTAGCCCTTGCACAAATTTACCAGGGTGACAAAACCAAGTGACATTAAGTTCATAGGTCAAACTTGGCTTTGTGTGCTTTGGAATGTCTCATTCCACACCTTTCAAAAAAAAAAAAGAATGTCTCATTCCATGATTTGTTACTTTAGCATCTTAGTTTTGTTGTGTGATTATTTATTTTTTCAACCCAGGAAGACTAATAATGTGCATGTTAGTGCACTTATCACAGTTAGAAATCATACTGGTATTGAACTTTGACATGGATGCTCTTGCTTATGATGCAGCATGTCTGTGAACTAGCATGTGGTAATTTTTGCCCAAATTATTTTCCCATTCTATCGAAGGTCGAATACCTGATTTAGAAGAAAAATAGACCTAATGTCTTAGGTGGTGAAACTCAAATCTCCTCTGATATTGACACGGTATTTACTACTTAGCAGCTAGTTCAACGTTACTTTTGTATGCGCTCTTCAATGAAAAGCAGTCATAAAAATGCTCTTGAAGGTGGTATTCCTTTTCTTTTTGTGATTTTGGTTTTTTGGGACAAGTATTGAAGGTGTGCTGCAATGTGTATTTATTTTGGTTATTACTCTTTACAAACGTGTGTACATGTTTCCACACGTAAATATGTACACAAAAAAGATAATTTCTGACTCGTTGGCCTTGTGTTCAGATCCGTGGCGTTCAGAATTTAATTATCTATTCCCTTCCAGAGAGGAAAGAATTTTACCCAGAGGTGGAGTGACTTCTTTGGACCTTCGTTTTTAATAAACAATCATGATTTTCGGGATTTAAAGGTAGGTTTGTTTTAAATATTTTCTTATTTTTTGCAGATTGTTAATTTGCTGGAAGAGGCTGATAACATGAACTGCACTGTCTTATTTTCTCGTCTTGACTATTTTCGGGTAATACTCCTGTTCTCCATCAATTTGGACGATTTGAGCTATCGTTTAACTTGTTTAGTGCACTCCAATCTATCTTCTTGTCTCGACTATTTTCTTGTTTATTCCACTCTAACCTAAATATGATGCATCTTTTCGATAAATTTAGTGGAATCAAACAATTTAATTTAATGACTTCGTGACATTTAGCTTGAGAGAATTGTTGGTTCTGCTGCTGCAAAAAGGATGGCCAACTCAGAGAAAGGCATATTTGTTTTCGCTTAGAAGTTCCACAAGCTGAAGTTTATTTATCAAGGAGCTCGATTTATTGTAGGACCAGCCACTGCGTTTGATGGCAATGGAACTTGAACACAGGCATTTTTTTCTTAAGATAAGAAGCTGCAAACTCTCACCATCATCACTATTTAATAGTTGAAGCTGCATATATCTTAGAACATGCTTGTGAATTTTGTCAACATGCTCTCACATTCTGCTAAACTTCTGTCTGTAACTTGAGCGAAAAAAATCAAATATGATAGCATCCTTGGCAATTTTGTGCGAATAATTCTTAAATGCTATGCTTTTGAAGACTTGAGCAGGATTCATTGTTTTACATTGTACTGACTATTACATGAATTGAAGAAATCTATTGATGCATGTTGATGCTAATTTTATAATATGATAGTCTCAATTGGTCATGTATTGAGTTTGCTCCTCAATGGTCACCAGTTGAGTAGCCACTGAGGTGCGTATCCGGTCGTAAACTTCAGGGCCTCGTGAGATTAGTCGAGGTGCGCACAAGCTGCCATGGACATCCACAGTTATAAAAAAAAAAATATGATAGTAAAAAGCTTGTTTGTAACATTTAATTACCTACATTTTGAGGAGTTAAATCACGTTTAGGGGTTCGTGATGAAAGGAGAGTATATAATAAAAGTTTAAAGGTCAATTCCCATGTAGAGGTGTAAAAAATTTATTTTATTTTCAAAATTTTGTTTAGTTTGCAGGTATATGCTTTCGCCTCAAGTTTTAAAATGCTTTGAGGGCTTTGTTGGCAACGTTCGAAACTTCTAAAATTTTGCGAAGTTGTTAACAATTGGAAGTGTGGTATCGGAGCAAAGTGTAATGGATGCCTGTTTGGCCATCGAGGCGCCCGCCTTCCCCACACATGAGCCGGCAAGCTAAGGTATGAAATATAAGTACAATATAAGGTGTGAAGCTTGTCATCGTATATGGGACATTGTTATAAAGAATCTTGCCATATCACGTGGGTAGGGAAGTTTTTTAGGCATGTGATTCACTCCCCATTCAATTCGCTAATGCCCTCGTAGCGGAACTAGTGCTTTGCCTCTTCGCATTATTTTAACATTACAATCTCTTCAATGCCAGTGGATCCGAAAATCCTACACAATTGCGGCACCATCCCCCAGAGGTGTGGGCGCCCACGGTGCCCCTTGCATCTCTTCCTGCAGAACCCGCACATGAAGCCTTCCACACCAACCGCACCATGCACCTTTGATTTCCTTTGCAACGCCTTGTCACACTCTACGAAACAAACGTTTTTGTATAGACAAAACTGTATAACGCATGATCCTACTTGTGTCATCATCAAAGCTTTCCATCCTCAATTTCGCTTGCTTGCCTAATTTGTCTTAGCTCGACAGTCCCAAAATCATTTCCGCAAGTGTGCAAGCCATCGGTCTTAGGTAACTAACTATGCAACGTTCATAGCAGACCTGCTCTGATACCAAATGTAATGGACGCTTGTCGACCTTCAAGGCTCCGATAGTCCCGGAGGCAGCCTTCCCCACACAAGGGCCAGCAAGCTTAGATATGAAATATAAGGAGGTGGGAAGTTTGCCATAGTATCCGTATATGGGACATTGTTATCGCACTTTCGTAAATAAGCGTTACTCGTAATAAGCAATCTTGCCATTACCCGTGATTAAAGGCTCAAACTCCTATGGACTTATTTTGAATTTTATGTGGCGGAAATGATAAATTTAAGAAAATAGTCTGAGATTCGAGGACGATCAATCAATCTACATTCGACAGTCAAAGTTGTGCAATGATATAAAAACTCAAAACTATAACCTTTAATTGTATATTATATTCCCAAAAAATAAAATAAAATTGAATATTATATTCATGAAATATAACCTTGAGCATGTAAAACTAGCGCCATACCATATAAGCTACACAACCTATTGTTGAAAATTGTTACATTTACAAATATGTAACGTTATTAATCAAAGCTTTATAAGTCATTTTTTTTCCGACATATCCAATACAGGTGGCCGTCCCGGCTCGTCGGGTGCTCGGTTCGCTCCTGATTGTAGCTTAGTGTTTCTTCCTGATTCGAAGGACAAGTCTCGTATTCTGTTGTTGGAGCTGCAATCTGCATACGAGAAATCTCATTTACTGAAACCAACTGTAGCATCTGAGGACTTTGAGATAGCCTCTTGGGAGCATTTTTGTCAATTGAAGCTCTCTTTTGAGCGCTCAAGCTGTCCTTCAGACAGGGGCGGACCCAATGAAGGCCCATCAGCCTGCACTGGACTTTGGGCCATCCCAATTTTTTTAGCAGCCCGTTACTAAATTTAACATAAAAAAAGTAGGCCAAATAATTGGCCCAAATTGTAAGCCAAATAATTGGCCCAAATTGTAAGATAGAAGCATGCCCAATCGATTCCAATACCAAGAAATGGTAATTACATGAAATCCTACTTT